>SIJG01000026.1:238602-275405 GCA_023374025.1 Heterodera schachtii
GGCATAAATATGAGGCAAAGTAACCATAAATGCACACATGTATTTAACTTTTATTAAAATAAATAGACAAATAAATACGAGTCCGTCATCATTCTTCACCAGCACTGTAGTCGACCCGCTGAATCCGTCAGCCAGGACCGATCACACACCCCGTAAAGAATGCAGATGAAAATTGAACTTTATAAGGCCTAAACCACATCCCTGGAGGGGTAAGGTCGCGACCATTTTGGTGCTAACCACAACCCTCAAAGGGCAGGTGGTCATTTGCATTTAGGTCTTGGCGTCACCCGACATACACTTGGTTTCTCTTCAATTTAAGAAGCTGACACATTGCTTCTCAACGCAATGGAAACCGGAAGTGACCGAACATGCATGTCATTTAAAAATTCGTTTTTAACCATATAATACATAGCTTATGCAGAAATACCCTTAAAAGAGAGTGTCTGCAAATTCGATGTTTTACCACAACGAAGGGCAGGCTTATTTTCCGTGTAGACCACAATCCCATGAGGGGCAGGTACTTGTAGACCACAATCCCATGAGGGGCAGGTACTTGTAAACCACAATCCCATGAGGGCAGGTCTTGGTTCACCACAATCCCATGAGGGGCAGGTACTTGTAGACCACAATCCCACGAGGGGCAGGTCTTGGTTCACCACAATCCCATGAGGGGCAGGTACTTGTAGACCACAATCCCATGAGGGGCAGGTACTTCTAAACCACAATCCCATGAGGGCAGGTCTTGGTTCACCACAATCCCATGAGGGGCAGGTACTTGTAGACCACAATCCCACGAGGGGCAGGTCTTGGTTCACCACAATCCCATGAGGGGCAGGTACTTGTAGACCACAATCCCATGAGGGGCAGGTACTTCTAAACCACAATCCCATGAGGGCAGGTCTTGGTTCACCACAATCCCATGAGGGGCAGGTACTTGTAGACCACAATCCCACGAGGGGCAGGTCTTGGTTCACCACAATCCCATGAGGGGCAGGTACTTGTAGACCACAATCTCATGAGGGGCAGGTACTTGTAAGCCACAATCCCATGAAGGGCAGGTAGACAGGTCCGTATAGACGACAATCGGTTTTGACCACAAGCCAGAAATAGGCAGGTCGTGAACGCTCCATGTTTGGCAGGTCGTTCTAACACAATTTTTCATTGTAATAAATTATTAAATATGATTAGGTATATAATTGAATGGTAAAAACAGCTAAATACAAACTGTTTTACGCAAGAAATTTATCCAAAAGAAACAAAGATTCAAATCAGATGACTGAAATAACAAAAAATATTCGTAATCGGGATTCAAAGCCAAATATAAATTCAAATGATAAAGACATAACAAACGCTAACGAAAATTAATATTAAAAACATATTTTCCACATTCAGCGGTATTCATGAACAAATCCGAATCCGCGCGAGGCTTTTGTTTTGAAGTCATAGACTACTCCACAATTGGTCACCTTGCCAAATTTCGAAAAGTAATCACTCAAAGAAGCATCATTCGTTTTGGAAGATAAACTAAACAGATCAAAAATAAAAAATTTATATAATACATATTATATAAAAACAAACCCGCCAATGAAGATTTTGTGGGTAGTTTCTAAGCCACCAGTCAAATTGCCCACTGTTGGAATTTGGTTGGATGATGGAGTTGGTGTAATGTTTTGATCATTACTCATTTTCTTATGCAAAGAACTCTGTTGGAATAAGGGAATATATCTGTGAAAGGACAGATAAACAAAATAATTCCAAAATTAAAATTAGGTGAAAAAAATATTAGGCGGAAATAACCATTATGTAATAAATAAAAATTGGGTCGGGAATGACCATTGGGTCGTGATAGCATGGGTCGGGAATGACCATTGGTTCGGAAAACCATTGGGTCGGGAATATCACTGGTCACAAACCACAATGGGTCGGACAAATTTTTACATAAAATCAAAAGATTATGACTGAAGAAAATTGATGAAATTCGCCCTTATATAGCCATATTGGGTCGGGAATGACCATTGGGTCCGGATAGCATGGGTCGGGAATGACCATTGGGTCGGTAAGCATTGGGTCGGAAATATCACTGATCGCAAACCACAATGGGTCGGACAAATTTTACATAAAATCAAAAAATGATGACTGAAGAGTGTTGATGAAAATTCGCCCTTATATAGGCATATTGGGCCGGGAATGGTCGGGATGATTGGGTCGGATTAGCATGGGTCGGGAATGACCATTGGGTCGGGAAGCATTGGGTCGGAAATATCACTGATCGCAAACCACAATGGGTCGGACAAATTTTTACATAAAATCAAAAGATTATGACTGAAGAAAGTTGATGAAAATTCGCCCTTAAACAGGCACATTGGGTCGGGAATGACCATTGGGTAAGGTGAGGATTGGGTCGGGATAGCATGGGTCGGGAACCATCATTGGGTCGGTAAGCATTGAGTCGGGATATCACAGGTCACAAACCACATTGGGTCGGACAAATTTTTACATAAACCCAAAAAATTATGACTGAAGAAAGTTGGTGAAAATTCGCCCTTATATAGGCATATTGGGTCGGGAACCACATTGGGTAAGGTGAGGATTGGGTCGGGAACCATCATTGGGTCGGGAAGCATTGGGTCGGGATATCACTGGTCACAAACCACATTGGGTCGGACAATTTTTTCATAAAACCAAAAGATTGTGACTGAAGAAAGTTGGTGAAAATTCGCCCTTATATAGGCATATTGGGTCGGGAACCACATTGGGTAAGGTGAGGATTGGGTCGGGATAGCATGGGTCGGGAACCATCATTGGGTCGGGAAGCATTGAGTCGGGATATCACAGGTCACAAACCACATTGGGTCGGACAAATTTTTACATAAACCCAAAAAATTATGACTGAAGAAAGTTGGTGAAAATTCGCCCTTATATAGGCATATTGGGTCGGGAACCACATTGGGTAAGGTGAGGATTGGGTCGGGATAGCATGGGTCGGGAACCATCATTGGGTCGGGATATCACTGGTCACAAACCACAATAATTGTATAGCGAATGACTACGGGCACTTCGCGCCCGTCTTCTATTTGGGTCGGGACAGGTTGGGTCGGGAATATATTGGGTCGGAAACCTCTATTGGGTCGGACCCGGCTGTTCAGAATCCCATCCACGCAGGGATTCTGAGGCAGTAACGAAGTCCAAAGTGAAACCTGATTCCAGATTCGTGATCAGCACCCTAAAACGCCCCTAAAGACATGTTTTTGGAAAATTTTTGGTGAAAAAATTTCTCCACTCAAAAACCATGTGCACCCCCCTTTGGTCCCGAATCACCAAATCACTTTTATTTTTATAACTTTTTTCAAACAGGAGTTAAACATATGAAATAAAATTTATTTAATAGAGCAAAAAATTGCGGATTTTTCTATTATTTAGTTTTGAAAACTCCTTTTAAGAACCGAGTTCTGAATTTTTTTCTGAAAAATTGAATTTTTCCTGAAATTCTGGAATAACTTTTTTCTTTTTGATGTTATAAGTATAAAAATAATACCATAAAATTCTCCTTATTTTTCTCTATTTTTATTGCTTTATTCCACTAAAATTGACCAACTCAACCATAAGTTATGAATTTTCAAAAATTCGCCCAAAATCCTGAGGACCAAAAAATTGAAGAATTTTCAAAAATTTTTAAAAAATTCCAAAAAATCAGAAACGCAAAACAAACATCATATTCGTGCTCAGCACCTCATTTTACCCCAGGAAAATATTTTTCACAAAATTTTTCAACCCAAAAAAAAATTTTGAAAATTTCTAGGGGGCCTAGCTCGAAAATTTTTGAAAATTTCCCGGCATATGGCACACCATTCGATAGAGCTCAAAAAGCTCTACAATTTTGCTCTAAGGCAATTTCGTGCTAAAACAGACCCCTGACGAGTTATGGGCCAGGGACTCAAATGTCCCGCTGAGGCCTAAAAATTTTTCTATTTCCGGGAAAAAACCGAAATTTTTCCGAAAAAATACCATTCGATAGAGCTCGAAAAACTGCTTCCCAAAAGTGGTCTCCGTTTTCCCTGGAAAAATTGTTAAAAAATCCTAAAATTCAAAAACCAAAAAACCTCCGAGGGGGCCTAGCTCGAGAAATTTTGAAAATTTTCGAAATTTAAAAAGTGGAAAAATCCAGCTCATTGAGCTCTACAATAAGTTCGCTAGCCACCCCACGCTCAGTTCAAACGCTAATGAGTTATTCGCCTAGTACTGAACTGGACAAAGTTGGTACTGAATTTTTGTCGAAGCACACAGGCCAGGGGGTTAGAGATAGAGGCCTGAAATTTTTTTATTTTTTAGCCAACACTTCAACTTAGGGCCCTCACAGCGAGTATTTTTTGATCCAGGTTTTAAAAAAAAAGTTACGAGCCCTCAAACACACGAAAAAGTAAGAAAATCACCCCTGGGACTCAGTTGGGCGTCGAGAATTTTTTTCTATAGTTTTCCCAGATGCGCCGTCCCGAGCTGCCTATACCTGCAAAATTTCAGCCCGGTGCGCTTAGCCGTTCCCGAGAAATCGGTTTTAAGGATGAGTTGCCTTGTCAATATAACGTATATATAACTAGGGTGGACAGTCGGCTTCTGGTGCTGAGGGGAAAGCGCTTCGCGCTCAGGGACGCGGCTGCGCCGCGTCTCTAGGGTTCGCGCTGCCGTTTGTTTGTGTTGGGTATGGCTGTTTTATGTTCCGCATCTCCGACATCTTAGCTTGCAGCAGCAGCTGCTGCTGTTGCAAGCGACAGACGTACAGGGACCCGCCACGTGAAGCCGCACAGAGGCAAAAACAGCGAAAAACCTTGGGTCCCCTTTTTTATTTATACAGAAAAGCAAAAATGTTTACAATTTTGATGACAGATTAAATGATTAAGATCACTAAATACGGAGAGAGAGATACAATTAAATTTAATGCATCAATGATTTAATAAAATAATATTTAGAATAAGACACAACACAAAATATTAAACAAACCTAACGACAGGCCCTCAGATCATGATTAATTTTTTCGTGCTGGCCGAGAAAAAAATATGGGGCAAAACAATAAATAATTCCAAAATATCATTCAAAAAAATCCGCTCTAAATTGTTTGGCATCCTTCATTCATAAAATTCAAAGCATTCGTCTTTTATTATACAATACATTAATTTCAGTCAAAGCGAATTCCGTCGGCAACAATGTTACGCACCAAAACATTTCCGTCTGCGTCAACTGGCTTATTTGGGGCATACACCCGAATGGAATCAGAGCTTGTAGCTCGTGAAAAAGCTGTGTAAGTTTGACCGTGGGCGAATGCTTCTTCGGTGAAGTCGATACCGAGTCGCTGGCACGTTTGTCCCTGGGCTTTTGTCACTGTCATCGTGAAAGCCACCCTAACTGGGAACTGAAATCTTTCAAAATTAACCCCGTTTGGCTGTTTGTCTTTGTAAGATGTTGCAATTTTTGGTATTGCAACTTCAATTCCACTTCGAGCTGTTGCACCAGTTATTGCCTCGGCAAGAATCAAATTATCGGACAGTTTTTTGACAATCAATCGTGTACCATTGCACAGAGATTTGGCCGTGTTTAAATTAATCAACAACACAATTATCGAGCCAACTTTCAACCGAAGATGATGCGCCGGAATGCCAGCAGGATTCAGCAAATTGAGATGTGAAACATCCTGGTCCGCAGCATTCATTGCCATTGGGTTAACGTCAATTGGTCTGTCATCAGAGAAGTAATCGGTATAGTCGCAATTTATATTTCTCAATATGGCATCGTTATTCATGTCAACAATTCGGTTGGTTGTTGCCAGCATTAATCGCTTCAGCATTTCATTTGCTGGCTGTGCAAAGCCTTGGTCAAATACAGAAGAAACGACTTCGTCGCGTGAATGAACCACCCACTCCTTTGGAATTGGCACAGTGTCACCGAATGCACCTGTACCGACCTTCTTCAGCCAATCGATGAATTCAATGTCCTGAGAATTAACACGCATGTTCTGTACGAGCCTTATCTTTGTGAAGAGCTGGTAGAGCGGTGAAGATTGAATACATGCCGCGACTTGGGGCTCAGTTCCATATGCGTCAGTGACAACTGGCAGTGACTGTTTCCAATCACCCGAAAGTATAACAACTTTTCCAGCAAAAGGAAGTTGGCCGAAGCGAGGAACCATTCGCCTGCACAACAAATCCACATTTTCCAAGACAGTTTTTTCCAACATTGTGATTTCATCAATAATAATGACCTCAGATTCGATAATTCTGCGTCCGAAATAGCTTTCCATTGGTACTGATGGAATTTTTCCGGCCTCAACCTGAATGCCAAGGCGAAAGGCCGAATGCACTGTTGTGCCACCTGCGTAAAAACGCGTGGAGGCCATGCCTGTTGAGGCGGTGGCAATCACTTTTTTACCAATTCTGCGCAATTGATACAATAGATAATTGAGAATGAAGGTTTTACCGGTGCCTCCGTCACCGGACAAAAAGAAAAGACGACTTTCTGTAGATGTTGGTTCAGATGAAGCAATATTTCTGACCATTTGGAAAAAATTTTCCTGCTCCGGATTCATTTTTGCAGTATCAAAATGTCGGGTATCAACTGTTTCATCAATGTCATCATCAGCCAGATGACCTGGAAAAAAGAAGTCGTTCGTGCCGAGTGCTGGGTCGTTGACAATTGAGTTCATAGGCGCAGGAAGTCCAAAATCTTCACATGTCTTTCCCTGTCTAACCAAAAGTCGTTCAAGAAGGGCGAGTGCCCGATCAATTCGAATTGTTCGTTCTGCATCACTGCAACGCATATCGTACATATGCGGCAAAAATTGGTTCCATAGTGGCAATGCATCAATGAGACAATCTTCAGTGTTGCCAAAAAGCAGTATACTGGCGAACAACTGGCGCATTTGGGCTGGATTCAGATAATTGGCTCCTTCCTGAAGGGTTTGTATCCATACATTTGAATCCTTGATGAGGCCGCGAAGTCGGGCTGCTTCCAGGAAGCTTTCACATTGATGTCCATTAACCAACTTCAAATGTTCTGGGTCACCAGCAAAATGCTTGGTGAGAATGAACAAAGCGAACTTCTCGTGCGATCGTGGAAAAATTGGATAAATCCGTCCCAGTATTTGCTTTCGTTTGGCAGTTCGTCTTCTTGGCTTCCAAACCTTTTTCTTTTTGTCGAAATAATATTTTTCAGGCATATTTTCAAATAAAATGTTCTTCAAAGCAGGGTCATTGCGCCATTGTTGCCAATATGCAGAGAGGGGAGTGACCGGAAGCTCCATTTGTCCGGCCAGAATTTGCTGTGCAAGCTCCTGCGCGTTTTGTCCCGACCGTAAGTACATTTTTTGTTGTCCGGGAAGGTGAATCGAAAGTGCCATCACCGTGTGCGACATGAATGTGTATCTGTATGACATTATCCTTGAAAACGCCTCGACTGGAGACCTGTACAATACTTTTGCGTAGGATGCTGGCTCGTCTATGTTCGTTTTGTTGGTATGTTCACTTCTAATGTATGAATAGGATGGTCCTTTGAGCGGGTATTTGAGTGGGTATTTCATATTTGTCGATTTTCCATATGCAAATTCCAAATTATGATGCGTCTCATAAAGAACCAAAATAAAAGGGTTGTAAGGAATAACCCGTGAATTGTCATAAGTTATTTCGCTCCGTCCTCGTTTCACTGTAAGTGTTTCGCCACCGTCTGTTGGTTGTAGTCGCTTATAAACTGCGGGTTTGTCGTCAAAAAGAATTGTAAATTTGCTGAAAGGTTTAGGAAAGCCTTTTGAGCAGCGTCCACGAGCGTTTTGGCAATGACTTCTTCGGGAAAAAAAATGAAATTTTTCAAAAATGCCACCAATCGATAGAGCTCGAAAAACGATGTTTTGGAAGTGCCCTTCGTTTTTCCTGAAAAAATCTGCAAAAAATAATAAAATTCAAAAACGAAAAATTTACGAGGGGGCCTAGCTCGAAAATTTTTGAAATTTTTGAAAATCCAAAAACGCCATTCGATGCAGCTTGAAAAACTGCATAAAATGTTAAGCGGCGCCGACCCGCTCAGATCAATGTCTGGCGAGTTATTCCCGAAAATCAAAAAACCGGGTTTTGACCTAACAATTTTCTGTCAAGCATACCATGAAAACGGTTAGTCGTACAAGAAAATGTATGAGACGAAAAATGTTGGAAATTGATCGGTTCAGTGCCCTTTCTCCAAGCATTTTTCGCTCCCGCTTCTTCCCGCAAAGATACAGGCCTGCAAACGCGGACAAAAATTTTTTGGGGCCGTTTCAGCGCCGCTGGCGCTGAACTGGCCGCCGGACGGGAAAACCCGTATTTTTCCCAGATGCGCCGTCAAAAGTTGGTTAAGCAATGCCACACTCCCGAGCCCCTCCCGGCGCCCGTTCCCGAGATTTTGGTTTTAGCAACGAAACCCAACTTTATTCTATATAAAGTATAAACTAGCGGGTGCGTGAACCGTCGGGTCTGCTGCTTTAAAGCGCTTCGCGCTTTGGGAGCTTCGCTACCTAGATTGCTGTTGGTTGGAGGGAGATTTGAAATTTTAAAAAAATTATCAGCGATTTTTAGGCCGCTTCGCGGCCTCACACGGGCGGTTCGCGCCCGTTTTTTAAATTTTGTTGGGAATTAGAAGAGGTACAACAGTAATTAGAAGAGCACGGCGGAAGAGGTACAACCACGGGTGGGAGAGGTACAACTGTGATTAGAAGAGGTACAACCACGGTTTTTCAGGCATTTTTAGGCCGCTTCGCGGCCTCGAACTGGCGCTTCGCACCCGTTTTAAATTTTGTTGGGCCTTTTCGGCCACTTCGCGGCCTCATACGGGCGCTTCGCGCCCGTTTCTATATCTGTTGGGCTCATAAGGTAGCGCTTTGTGGCCTTGGAGCCTCACGCCCGCTTCTAAATTTGTTACATGTTACATGAAAATGGAGGGAGTTCATGAATTTCCTCTCTGCGCATGTAACATGTAACATGTATTAACATAATGAAAAGCAATGAATTTTTGAAAAGTTATTAAGGGGTTGTAGGCAGCTTTGCGGCCTAAGATGGGCGCTTCGCGCCCATTTCTAAATTTGTGGGGCTCATAATGACACTTCATGGCCCTTGGTGCTTCGCGCCCGCTTCTAAATTTGTTACATGTTACATGAAAACGGAGGGAGTTCATGAATTTCCTCTCTGAGCATGTAACATGTATTAACATAATGAAAAGCAATGAATTTTTGAAAAGTTATTAAGGGGTTGTAGGCAGCTTTGCGGCCTAAGATGGGCGCTTCGCGCCCATTTCTAAATTTGTGGGGCTCATAATGACACTTCATGGCCCTTGGTGCTTCGCGCCCGCTTCTAAATTTGTTACATGTTACATGAAAACGGAGGGAGTTCATGAATTTCCTCTCTGAGCATGTAACATGTAACATGTATTAACATAATGAAAAGCAATGAATTTTTGAAAAGTTATTAAGGGGTTGTAGGCAGCTTTGCGGCCTAAGATGGGCGCTTCGCGCCCATTTCTAAATTTGTGGGGCTCATAAGGACACTTCATGGCCTTGGTGCTTCGCGCCCGCTTCTAAATTTGTTACATGTTACATGAAAATGGAGGGAGTTCATGAATTTCCTCTCTGCGCATGTAACATGTAACATGTATTAACATAATGAAAAGCAATGAATTTTGAAAAGTTATTAAGGGGTTGTAGGCAGCTTTGCGGCCTAAGATGGGGCTTCGCGCCCATTTCTAAATTTGTGGGGCTCATAAGGACACTTCATGGCCTTGGTGCTTCGCGCCCGCTTCTAAATTTGTTACATGTTACATGAAAATGGAGGGAGTTCATTAATTTCCTCTCTGCGCATGTAACATGTAACATGTATTAACATAATGAAAGCAATGAATTTTTGAAAGTTATTAAGGGGTTGTAGGCAGCTTTGCAGCCTAAGATGGGCGCTTCGCGCCCATTTCTAAATTTGTGGGGCTCATAATGACACTTCATGGCCTTGGTGCTTCGCGCCCGCTTTTAAATTTGTTACATGTTACATGAAAACGGAGGGAGTTCATGAATTTCCTCTCTGAGCATGTAACATGTACTAACATAATGAAAATCCAGAGATTTTTCATTAACTTAAATAGAATTTTATAAAATTAAGATTATTTTATTTAAAATTAAAAAAAATACTAAATAATAAAAAAATAAACGTTTATTTTTTTAATAAGGGAATAATTTACTGAAACTTAAAAAAGACATGCAATTCTTTAATTTAAAAAATAACAATAATTTAACTCACAAGATTATTCATCAAAAAAATTTTTTTTTTCAAAGATAATAATTTTTTATTATTAACTTGAAATTATTAAAAATATGAAAAAAACAACAACAAAAATAAAGCGAAAAATAATTTACACCGCCCGGATTCGAACTTCCTCCCTCCCCCAAAAAATGATGGCTCAGAATCCCCAAGCACACGGGGATTCAGAGGTCTTAACGATATAAAAGTAAAATCTGATTACAGAATTGTGATCAGCATAGTAAATTACCCCTAAAGACATATTTTTGGAAGATTTATGGTGAAAAAATTTTTTCACTCAAAATTCCTGGTCACCCCCCTTTGGTCCCGAACCCCAAAATCACTTTTATTTTTGTAACTTTTTTCTAATAAAAGATAAAAATGCCAAATAAAATTATATAATAGAGAAAAAAATTGCGGATTTTTGTTGTATTTTTCTTTTCCAGAATAACTTTTCAGAACCGAGTTATGAATTTCTTTCCGAAAAATCGAAAATTTTCAGAATTTCGGGAATAACTTTTATTAAATCATGATAGAAAATTCAAATAAATCCCATAAAATTCTCCTTATTTTTCTCTATTTTTAAAGCTTTATTTCATTAATATAGTCCAAAACAAAATGAGTTATGAATTTTCGAAAACTCGACCAAATTTCCGAGGCCCAAAAAAATGAAAAATTTAAAAAAATTTTAAAAAATTCCTAAAAATCTGAAACGTAAAACAAACATCATATTCGTACTCAGCACCTTATTTTACCCAAGAAAAATATTTTTCACACTAATTTTCAACCAAAAAAAAATTTTTGAAAATTTCTAGGGGGCCTAGCTCGAAAATTTTTGAATTTTTTCCGGCATACAGCACACCATTCGATAGAGCTTAAAAAGCTCTACATTTTTGCTCTAAGGCAATTTTTTGCTAAAATCAAACCCTGACGAGTTATGGGCCCGGGACTGAAATGTCCCGCTTAGGCCAAAAAATTTTTCTATTTCCGGGAAAAAATCGAAAATTTTCTAAAAACATCACCAATCGATAGAGCTCGAAAAATGAAGTTTTGGAAGTGGTCTCCGTTTTTCTCGGAAAAATCGTTAAAAAATCATAAAATTCAAAAACTGAAAAACCGAATTTTAGGCCTAACTCGAAAATTTTTGAAAATTTTCGAAATTTTTAAACATTGTTAGATAGAGCTTTGAAAGCTCTACAAAATGTCCGCTGGCGACCCCCTGCTCCAGGCAAACCCTGGCGAGCTATTCGCCTGGTACTGAAGTGTCCAAAAAAAGTGATTCTTACGTTGCCATTTTTCTAGGCCAGGCCTTTGGTCTGATCAAAAAACTTTTGCTGGCAAAGTTGTAGAGCACAGTTGGGGGGTGTGCCTTTTGGGGTTCACTAAGCTCTGAAAGCAAAAGCAAAAATTTTCATAACACTGAGACTGTCAGCAAAGTCAGTTTTCGCGCCGGTGGGACTCAGTTGGCCATCGGAGAAAAAAACCTATAGTTTTCCCGGATGCGCCGTCTCGAGTTACCCCCCTGTGCAAAATTTCAGCCCGGTGCGCTTAGCCGTTCTGCTCAAATTAGTTTTTGAGATGAGTTGCCTTGTCAATATAACGTATATATAACTAGCGGGTGCGTGAACCGTCGGATCTGCTGCTTTAAAGCGCTTCGCGCTTTGGGAGCTTCGCTACCTAGGCTGTTCACGGGGGAAGAGGTACAACCACGGGTGGGAGAGGTACAACTGAAGAGATTTGAAATTTTTAGAAAATTTTCAGTGATTTTTAGTCCGCTTTGCGGCCTCAGACGGGCGCTTCGCGCCCGTTTTTTAAATTTGTTGAGCTCCGACGGTCGCTTCGCGCCCGTTTTTTAAATTTGTTGAGCTCTGACGGGCGCTTCGCGCCCGTTTTTTAAAGTGGCCTCGGCGCTTCGCGCCCGCTTATAATTTGTTACATGTTAAATGAAAACGGAGTGAGTTCATGAATTTCTTTCTTAACATGTAGCATGTATTATCATAGTAAAAATTTCAAGGAATTTTTGAAAAATTATTAAGGGGTTTTAGACCGCTTTGTGGCCTATGATGGGCGCTTCGCGCCCATTTCTAAAATTGTGGGGTTCATAAGGACAGTTCGTGGCCTCCGTGCTTCGCCCCGCTTCTAAATATGTTACATGTTACATGAACCCGGAGGGAGTTCATGAATTTCTCTCTTAACATGTAACATGTAACATCATAGTGAAATATGTTTCATCATAGAAAAAGTTAAATGAATTTTTGAAAAATTATTAAGTGATTTTAGACCGCTTTGTGGCCTATGATGGGCGCTTCGCGCCCATTTCTAAAATTGTGGGGTTCATAAGGACACTTTGTGGCCTTGGCGCCTTACGCCCGCTTCTAAATTTGTTACATGTTACATGTTACATGAAAACGGAGGGAGTTCATGAATTTCTCTCTGAACATGTAACATGTATTAATATAATGAAAAGCAATGAATTCTTGAAAAGTTATTAAGGGGTTGTAGGCTGCTTTGCGGCCTAAGATGGGCGCTTCGCGCCCATTTCTAAATTTGTTGGGCTCATAAGGACACTTCGTGGCCCCGGCGCTTTGCGCCCGCTTCTAAATTTGTTGCATGTTACATGTTACATGAAAACGGAGGGAGTTCATGAATTTCCTCTCTGAGCATGTAACATGTATTAATATAATGAAAAGCCAGGGATTTTTCATTAACTTAAATAGAATTTTATAAAATTAAGATTATTTAAAATTAAAAAAAAACTAAATAATAAAAAAAATAAATAAGCGAATAATTTATTAGAAACTTAAAAAAGACATGCAATTCTTTAATTTAAAAAATAATAATAATTTAACTCACAAGATTATTCATCAAAAATTTTTTTATTTTCAAAGATAATAATTTTTTATTATTAACTTGAAATTATTAAAAATATGAAAAAAACAACAACAAAAATAAAGCGAAAAATAATTTACACCGCCCGGATTCGAACTTCCCCCCCCCCCCAAAAATGATGGCTCAGAATCCCCAAGCACACGGGGATTCAGAGGTCTTAACAATATAAAAGTAAAATCTGATTACAGAATTGTGATCAGCATAGTAAATTACCCCTAAAGACATATTTTTGGAAGATTTCTGGTGAAAAAATTTTTTCACTCAAAATCCTGGTCACCCCCCTTTGGTCCCGAACCCCAAAATCACTTTTATTTTTGTAACTTTTTTCTAATAAAAGATAAAAATGCCAAATAAAATTTATATAATAGAGAAAAAAATTGCGGATTTTTGTTGTATTTTTCTTTTCCAGAATAACTTTTCAGAACCGAGTTATGAATTTCTTTCCGAAAAATCGAAAATTTTCAGAATTTCGGGAATAACTTTTTATTAAATCATGATAGAAAATTCCAAATAAATCCCATAAAATTCTCCTTATTTTTCTCTATTTTTAAAGCTTTATTTCATTGATATTGTCCAAAAACAAAATGAGTTATGAATTTTCGAAAACTCGACCAAATTTCCGAGGCCCAAAAAAATGCAAAATTTTTAAAATTTTTTAAAAAATTCCTAAAAATCTGAAACGTAAAACAAACATCGTTTTCGTACTCAGCACCTTATTTTACCCCAGAAAAATATTTTTCACACCAATTTTCAACCCAAAAAATTTTTTTGAAAATTTCTAGGGGGCCTAGCTAAGGAAATTTTTGAAATTTTCCCAACATGAAGTACACCATTCGATAGCCCGTAAAATTCTCTACAATTTTGTTCTAAGGCAATTTTTGGCTAAAACCAACCCCCAACGAGTTATGGGCCCGGGACTCAAATGTCCCGCTTAGGCCAAAAATTTTTCTATTTCCGGGAAAAAATCGAAAATTTTCTAAAAACATCACCAATCGATAGAGCTCGAAAAACGAAGTTTTGGAAGTGGTCTCCGTTCTCCCCGGAAAAATCGTTAAAAAATCCTAAAATTCAAAAACTGAAAAACCGAATTTTAGGCCTAACTCGAAAATTTTTGAAAATTTTCGAAATTTTTAAACATGGTTAGATAGAGCTTCGAAAGCTCTACAAAAAGTCCGCTGGCGACCCCCCGCTCCGAGCAAACCCTGGCGAGCTATTCGCTTGGTACTGAAGTGTCCAAATCAGTGATTCTTACGTTGCCATTTTTCCAGGCCAGGCCTTTGGTCTGATCAAAAAACTTTTGCTGGCAAAGTTGTAGAGCACAGTTGGGGGGTGTGCCTTTTGGGGTTCACTAAGCTCTGAAAGCAAAAGCAAAAATTTTCATAACACTGAGACTGTCAGCAAAGTCAGTTTTCGCGCCGGTGGGACTCAGTTGGCCATCGGAGAAAAAACCTATAGTTTTCCCGGATGCGCCGTCTCGAGTTACCCCCCTGTGCAAAATTTCAGCCCCGTGCGCTTAGCCGTTCTGCTCAAATTAGTTTTTGAGATGAGTTGCCTTGTCAATATAACGTATATATAACTAGCGGGTGCGTGAACCGTCGGGTCTGCTGCTTTAAAGCGCTTCGCGCTTTGGGAGCTTCGCTACCTAGATTGCTGTTGGTTGGAGGGAGATTTGAAATTTTAAAAAAATTATCAGCGATTTTTAGGCCGCTTCGCGGCCTCACACGTGCGGTTCGCGCCCGTTTTTTAAATTTTGTTGGGAATTAGAAGAGGTACAACAGTAATTAGAAGAGCACGGCGGAAGAGGTACAACCACGGGTGGGAGAGGTACAACTGTGATTAGAAGAGGTACAACCACGGTTTTTCAGGCATTTTTAGGCCGCTTCGCGGCCTCGAACTGGCGCTTCGCGCCCGTTTTAAATTTTGTTGGGCCTTTTCGGCCACTTCGCGGCCTCATACGGGCGCTTCGCGCCCGTTTCTATATCTGTTGGGCTCATAAGGTAGCGCTTTGTGGCCTTGGAGCCTCACGCCCGCTTCTAAATTTGTTACATGTTACATGAAAATGGAGGGAGTTCATGAATTTCCTCTCTGAGCATGTAACATGTAACATGTATTAATATAATGAAAAGCAATGAATTTTTAAGTTATTAAGGGGTTGTAAGCAGCTTTGCGCCCTAAGATGGGCGATTCGCGCCCATTTCTAAATTTGTGGAGCTCATAAGGACACTTCGTGGCTTCGGTGCTTCGCGTCCGCTTTTAAATTTGTTACATGTTACATGAAAACGGAGGGAGTTCATGAATTCCTCTCTGAGCATGTAACATTTAAAATGTATTAACATAATGAAAAGCAAATAATTTTTGAAAAGTTATTAAGGGGTAGGCAGCTTTGCGCCCTGTGATGGGCGCTTCGCGCCCATTTCTAAATTTGTGGGGCACATATGGACACTTCGTGGCCTTGGCGCCTCACGTCCGCTTCTTAATTTGTTACATGTTACATGTTACCAGAAAACGGAGGGAGTTCATGAATTTTCTTACATGTTACATGTTACATGTAAACGGAGGGAGTTCATCAATTTCCTCTCTGAGGATGTAACATGTAACATGTATTAATATAATGAAAAGCAATGAATTTTTGAAAAGTTATTAAGGGGTTGTATGGCTGCTTTGCGGCCTAAGATGGGCGCTTCGCGCCCATTTCTAAATTTATGGGGCTCATAAAGACGCTTTATGGCCTTGGTGCTTCGCGCCCGCTTCTAAATTTGTTGCATGTTACATGAAAACGGAGGAAGTCATGAATTTGCTTTCCTAACATGTAACATGTATTATCATATGAAAATCCAGGGATTTTTCATTAACTTAAATAGAATTTTATAAAATTATGATTATTTAAAATTAAAAAAAAGTATATAATAAAAAAAATAAGCGAATAATTTATTATAAAGTTAAAAAAGACATGCAATTCTTTAATTTTAAAAAAATATTATTTTAAATCACAGATGATTCATCAAAAAATTTTTTATTTTAAAAGATAATAATTTTTTATTATTAACTTGAAATTATTAATAACATAAAAAACAACAAAAAATAAAGCGAAAAATAATTTACACCGCCCGGATTCGAACTTCCCCCCTCCCCCAAAAAATGATGGCTCAGAATCCCCAATCACACGGGGATTCTGAGACCTTAACGATGTCTAAAGTAAAATCTGATTACAGATTTGTGATCAGCGTCCTAAAATACACAAAAGGACATGTTTTTGGAAGAATTTTGGTGAAAAATTTTTTCAACACAAAAATCATGTGCTCCCCCCTTTGGTCCCGAACCACAAAATCACTTTTATTTTTGTAACTTTTTTCTAATAAATGATAAAATTGCCAAATAAAATATATATAATAGAGAAAAAAATTGCGGATTTTTGTAGCATTTTTCTTTTCCAGAATAACTTTTCAGAACCGAGTTATGAATTTTTTTCTGAAAAATCGAAAATTTCCAGAATTTCGGGAATAACTTTTTTACTTTTAGAGATTTAAATTCCAAATATGACACATAAAATTCTCCTTATTTTTCTCTATTTTTAAAGCTTTATTTCAATGATATTGTCCAAAAACAAAATGAGCTATGAATTTTCGAAAATTCGACCAAATTTCCGAGGTCCAAAAAAATGAAAATTTTCAAAATTTTTTAAAAAATTGCTAAAAATCTGAAACGTAAAACAAACATCGTTTTCGTACTCAGCACCTTATTTTACCCAAGAAAAATATTTTTCACACTAATTTTCAACCCAAAAATTTTTTTTGAAAATTTCTAGGGGGCCTAGCTAAGGAAATTTTTGAAATTTTCCCAACATGAAGTACACCATTCGATAGCCCATAAAATTCTTTACAATTTTGTTCAAAGCCAATTTTTCACTAAAATCAAACCCTGGCGAGTTATGGGTCCGGGACTCAAATGTCCCGCTGAGGCCAAAAATTTTTTCTATTTCCGGAAAAAAATCGAAATTTTTCTAAAAATACCACCAATCGATAGAGCTCAAAAAACGATGTTTTGAAAGTGGTCTCCGTTTTCCCTGGAAAAATCGTTAAAAAATCCTAAAATTCAAAAACCGAAAAACCGAATTTTAGGCCTAGCTCGAAAATTTTTGAAAATTTTCGAAATTTTTAAACATGGTTAGATAGAGCTTCGAAAGCTCTACAAAAAGTCCGCTGGCGCCCCCTCGCTCAGAGCAAACCCCGACGCGGTATTCGACTGGTACTGAAGTGTCCAAAAAAAACGAACTGAGTCTCCGCATTTTTCCAGGCCAGGCCTTTGGTCTGATCAAAAAATGTTTGCTGGCAATATTGTAGGGGACATATGGGGCCAATCGCTTTTGGGGTACACGAAGCTCTAAAAGCAAAAGGAAAAAATTTCGTAACAGTGAGACTGTCGGCAAAGTCAGTTTTAGCGCCGCTGGGACTCAGTTGGCCGCCGGATCAAAAAGTCTATAGTTTTCCTGAATGCGCCGTCCCGAGAAGCCTATGTGTGCAAAATTTCAGCCCCGCAGCTATTCCCGAACTTCTCAAATTAGTTTTTGAGATGAAACCCCTTGTCAATATAACGTATATATAGCAGAAAACAGGAAAGTTCCAACATTAATTCAGAGAAAAGATTAGCAAAATAATCATCTATTATAAAATTTAAAAAAACTAAATAAAAATACTTTTTTTAAATAGATAGATAGATTTAGCGTTATCAAATCATTAGGTTTATTTTCGAGTTTATTATAAAAAAAGCATTTATAAACTTATTCTTCAAAATATAAATCACTAATGTGTCTCATGTTCGAAAATCAAACAAATTCCGATACCTACTTACAAGAAATTATAATTATTTTTTAATTTTTATTATTTCTAAGAGTTATAATTATTTTTTTAAATATTTTATTATTTCTACTTTGCAAGTTGATGTTTTTTATCAGAACATTTGAGATTAGTTTAAGTAATAAAATAATCAAAGACAAAATTGATGTGCTAAAAAGGTAAAATTCGAATAAAAATATCTCATTTTTTCTCATTTTCTTTTAACTTTTTTGTAAAATAAACGGTGCAAGTCTTCCCCAGTGAATTTTTGTAAATATTCGAAAAGCGTATTATTATTCAGGATATAATTGTAAAAAACGCATAATTAAAAAAGAAAACACTTAAATCACCTTGTTAACATAGAGATTTTAGGCAAAAAACATTTCTTATTAATATATAACTCGCCTGTAAAATGAATTATATGCCATAACAAAGATAAAACAATTAAAGTTTTTCTAACAATTAAAAATTGAAAAAAAATATATATTTATAAATTTGGAGAAATCATAATATGCAACATTATCATGAAAAATATTATGTTTACAAATACATATTAATTCACATAGAAATTTACAGAAATAAAGTATGTGTACATTTCAAAGACATAGAGATGAAAAGAAGAAATAGAAAATAATTATAAGGTATAAAGAATAAAATAGAAACAGTAATTATATAAAAATTTAAAAAAATAACTTAAATATAGAGGATAATACAGAAATTTATAAAAAAATATGTTGGAAAATATAATTACAAGGTAAAAAAATATATTATTTAAAATAATAATATGATTAAAAAACATTAAATCTAAAAAACTTAATGAATTAAAATAGCTAAATAAATGTCTCCAAAAAGCCGATAAAATAAATGATTCTATTAATTGCTAAAATTACTCGAAATTATTTTATAATACATATAAAAAACGAGTCACAAGACCAATGAAAATCATTTTTACGACCAGTTCCTGCAAAAAATAAATGTTGAGTTCGAGAAATTATTTATTAAATATGTCCATCGCCCACAAAAGCCTCTAAAATTAAATACGAAATCATAAATGTTCGCAAATGAGTTGAATTACAAAAATAATTACAGAATAAAACAAATGTGAATTATTCAAAAAAACAGGAGAAAAATGAAAGCATCGATATTCAATGTTGAGGCGGAGTACGAGTAAGAGGCCGAGATAATTAATAATGAGGCTAAGAAAATAATAATTTTATATGTTAAGCAATTGGAGGGATAAATAAAAATGAATAATGAACTTTGATGTTTGATATATTTAATGTTAATTACAGAAAATTTTTTAAACATCAAGATGACTTGGTAAATTTCATCTTGTTAATTAATATTTAATAATGAATTGGTCTAATAGAGCTCATCAAAGATTAAAATAAAATTTATTGAAAGTTCTAATAAAAAGGTAAATCTGCTGATGCTGGCAAATAATACCAAACAGTTACGCGCCTGAAATTAGGCAATGGCGGAAATAACAATTTTTTTGATGTTATAGATTTATAATTAGCACTAATGATCATATTAATAATAATTAAACTACATAAATAAAATCTGAGAAAATTAAAAAAGTTGGACAGCTGATACATAAAACCAAGCTTATGTGGCGAGATAAATGATCCTTGCCTTGACTAAGAAAATGAAAAATTTGAAAAAATTATGCTGAAAGAAAGCAATGATTTAAATGAAGGTAATAATTCAAACTTTCTATTTACCTTCGATATTTGAAAATAATTATAACATTAAAACAGTTTTCAATGGGAAAAACTTATTTAATATAAAAAATACAAAATTAAATAATTAATTAAATAATGAATTAATAAAACAAAAATAAAATTATTCTTAAAGAAGGCGATGATTTAATATGAAGGTAAAAAATTTATATTTATCTAAATTTCGTAATTGTTGAAATAATTGCATATATGAAACAGATTTTAATGTGAAAACTTCTTATTTCAATAAAGAATTATTTATTAAAGTATTTAATCAAATAAATCATTAAAATAATTGTTCCCGAAAAACTTGTACGAAAAGGAACCATGAATCTCGATTGTTGATCGGCAAGGATTTGATATTTAATTGAATAGAATTAATTTGTAAGCATTATTTAAAAAATAAATTAACTAATTGTGCTAATCATTTAGTATAACCTACTACGAAAACATAAAAAAGTGACTACAAATTTAAATAAATGAATTCATTATAAAACTGAAAAATATATAATAAACTCTATTACAAATAGAAATAAACGATGGTAATTAAAATGAAAAATAAATATTTAAATAATAGATCATAATGCCATCTCAATATTGTTGTTTGAAGACTTTCTACATTTAAATAAATAAGCGGAAATAAAAATTGCATAAAAAGGGAAAGATGAAAATAAAATTATTTTAGAATTAACAATTGGAACTTTAAAAATTCAATTCAATCAATTTTAAGCTGCCAAAATGTTATGTTCTTTTCTCATTTGACATATTCCTTCAGCTATTCCTATAAATGACCATTACACCAATTATTTTGGAATTGGAAACATTTTGTTAATGAAAAATTATATGAAGGTTTAGTAATTACTATAAAAATAAAATAGAAAGCATAATTCAAAAACCTGAGAAAATAATTTGACGAAAAATTTAAATAATATTATTATTATTATCGTTTATTATTAACAAAAAATAAATTAAATAATTAAAATTTAAGTCTAAATGTTTTTCCCTATAAAAAAAATAAACACTAACTTTAAAAACGCTAGTTACTTGGAAATAAATGCCATGCTCTCTCCTACTAATTGTATTCCATTAACAGTATCAAATTTTGCACGGTCACATCAACAAATGGGCACTTGAGTGAGAAGAGGCCGTATATGAAATAAATAAAAAGATTCGTTGACACTTTAATAGAAGCCTAATAGTTTTGTTTAAATTAAAATCTATGTCCAAGCAGTTTAAATAATAAACGATATCTTAACGAAAATGTAAATAAAAAATTAATTGAACGTCATTTAGATACATAAATATATAATAGACCAAAAATAGCTTTGGAACTGATCAAATATTCTGAGTTTATATATTAAATAATAAATGCGTCTTTAAAACACAAAATTTGTTTGATAATACATAAATTTAAATTATATCAAAATATACGTAAAAAATATTATGGAAAGCAAACGCTTCTATAGCATGAAATATTAAAAAACGAATACTAATGCAGACTAAAACTTGAAAAACTGGAGAAGTTGCACTAATGGATGCCTTATGGGACTTGTAAGATAAAAAATTTAAGAATAAAAAACAAGAAAATATAGAAAACCTAAATCCAGGCAACTGAAGCATTAAAATATTTAAAATAAAATAACGAAAATGTAAAAAATGGTTAGAATCTATAAAAACCCAAAAATATCTGTCTATAAAAAAAATCTAGAAAATTTAAATAAATTAGGCATTATTAACTAAATTCTACTATGTACAAATTTAATATCTTATCATAAAAAACAAAAAATAATGAATAGAAACAATAAAATGTTATCATATCAATTATAGATGAAATAACAATAATTTAGCATTGAAAATTTAAAAAAAAATTGCTCCTAAAAAATTATTAAAATATTCATTGTTGCCACATATTCAACCGAAATACGTCCAAGAAATGAAATTCCAAAGCATTTTTTGAACAGGAGCAGTAACAGCAAGATAACCGCAACTTATATTATTTATATTTCAAAATTTACACATGACCGCAATATATTTATTTTAAAATATTAATGAATTCGATAATAAATTGAAATTATATCAAAATATAAAAAAATTAAAATATTATGGAAAACGAAACGCTTCTCGAGCATCAATTTTTATAAAAACAAATCACTAAAACGTACCATAAGTTGAAAAACTGAGAAGTTACAAAAAAGAGCATTGTGGGAACTTGGAGCATGGTCACTGCAAAAGATAACGATAAATAAAATTTTAATTGTTACGCTTTTTAAAAATAAAATAATGAAAACAAGAAATAACTAACCCCTTTTACAAAAGTTCTCTATTTTATCCAAAGAAAAAAATCATTAATACATTTAAAAAATTTATGACGGCGGCTTACATATTTGATAATAAATTGAAATAATATCAAAATATAAACATAAAAAATATTACGGAATATGAATAGCTTATTAAATTTCTAATACTTTTTGATATAAAAAATAAACTGTTATCTAATAAATAAAAATATATATAATAAATAAATATTTTTCAAAATAAAATAGGGGAACACTTCTTCAAATAACTTATAAACAATTCATGCGCCAAATACGAAGCCAAGAATTTAATTATCGCAATATAAATTTAATAAATTAAAGTAAAAAAATTAAAATGGTAATTAAAAGCAGTGAGAAAAAAAAAATAAAACACTTGACAAAGTTTGTCTGAAAAAGACGTTGGTTGAACAGTAAAGTAGTGGGCGGACAAGAAAAAGTAATAACTAATTTGTAAATTTTATGTTATAAAATCAAAAAAATATATATAAGATGAATTAAATCAATCAATTAAAATAATAATTTAGACAGAATGAAACGAATTAAAATGATAAATTCAATTTTTAAATGCTTCAATAAAAATGGGAAATTGATTTCATATAAAGGTAAAAATTTAAATTTATTAATTAAAAATATGAAACGGATTCTAATTGAAAACTTATCATTTGAGTTGAAAATAAATATTTATTAAAGCATTTAATCAAATAAATTATTAAAAATTAATATGTAGCCAAAAAAGATACGACAAAGCGCGCACCTGTGCCGATTGTGGACTGGCAAGGATTTGGTATTTAACTGAATTGAATTAATTTGTGAGCATTATATAAAAATAAATAAACTAATAAAAGCTAACATTTAATGCTAGCAGACAACGAACATAAAAATATTGAATTGAATTATATAATTCATTTTCAAAATTTTAATATCAAATGCAAACTTTTTTAAGCTTGAGGTTTTTTAAAAAACAATTTTTCTCATAAAATGTTCGAAGGTAAAAAGCTGTAATTATGAATCTGCAGGCCCATTTGATGTACGTTAAAAATAGCTTTATTTTTTTACATGTATTTATGACTCAAATAACATATTTATATAAATTATATTTAAAAAATAAGCAATTAGCAAATTATAACGTTTAATAATTGAAATATGTAGAAACTAAATTAATTGTTGCAGAAACTAAGCTAATTATGGTGTATTAAGCGGATAATTTGAATTTTAAATGACCACATTTCCCGCCCATTTTACTTCCCATAAATATGAAAGTGAAAGAAAAGATAAAATTTAAGAAATAATCATTAAAAATACATAAAATAGAAAATAAAAATTTAATTCTAAAAATAACAAATCGACATACCTATATTATTAATAAGAAAATGGTATTTTAAAATAAAATTTTCATTTAAGAATGATTTATTAAAATATTATTTAAAATTTTTCTTTTCCAAATTTGAAAAAAAATAAATATACCAAATTATGAAACTTCTATAAGACAAATAATTACAAAAAAAAGGTTGAGAGTAAATTTTTGTTAACTTAATTAAATTTTTTAAAATATTATTGGAACTATTTTTAAAATTATTATATTTATAATATTGAGAAATTAACAAAATATAAATCTATTAAACATAGGAATAAAGCGTATTTAATGATAAAAGACGATCATGAAGAACGGAATGAAATAGGATGATTTGAGAATAATGAAATTGTTGCCTGTTTCCACCACAAGATTAAAGATAAAAAATATAATTTAACATGATTACTCATAAAATAAGGAAAAATGCATAAAGCCATATATGTATATCAGACAAAAATAATTCAACCATAATAAAATAAAATCGTTATAAAAAATTGATTTAAAATACTTTTTAAACTAAATTATTCTTATTAAGATTTGAAAAAAATTATATGCACCAAATTATTATTATAGATATGATGAGTAAATTTCTACAAGACAAATAAATTTTAAATCAAAAAATAATATAGAGAATTAAAATTTTTGTTAAAGGAATGGATTAGCTTGGTTTCGAAAAATGGGATACGATCAGCAATTACTGCTGGGACAAGAGTATAAAATTTTTTAATGAATATAAATGAAGAAGAAAAAACATTAAGATTTTGACATAATTTGAACAACAAGAAATATTATTTTAATTAGAAAAAACATATTTTAACTGATAAGAAAAGCTAAAAATTTTATTTGCTGAAATTTAAACAAAAATCAAATTTTGATTTTGGGTTAATTAAAAAAATAAACAAAAATGTTGTAATAAATGAAAAAAGAATTTGTAAATATCAAAAATAAATAAAGAAAAGTAAAAGCTATATTTTGTGTGAAGAATTAATAAAATCATTATGGAATAGGAAAATAAATGAATTCAAAAAATAACAATAAAGTTTTAAAAATATATTTGATAAAAATGTACCGATACAAAATTATTTCAATACATAATTCTTTAAATTAATAAAGACTTCACTATGATTAAACTATAATTAATTGATTGATCCTGTTAAAATCTCCTCTATAATATGCTATGATTTCTTTTCTTATACAAAAAGATTGGTAAAACAAAAACAGTATTTATGATTGAAAAAAAAAAGTAAAGAGGTTACGTGAAATAGGAAGAATACCTAATATTTTACATAATAAATAAATGTGATGATAAAACCTATATTCAATTTGTATTAATAATTTATATTGATAGAAATATTCATTTGAAGGTAAAATATTCCTGAGAAAATAAATTGACTTCCGCATTTGAATAAATTTATTATCTTTGCGGTCGGAAAATTTTTTGATATATTTAAAAAACTAATATAAGAAAAATAAGACAATTCTAAATTTATGTATAACTAATCAGATAAATAAAAATACAATACAACAATACCATATAGTATAAAGGTCAAAATACAAAGAACAAAGAAAAAATTTGCTTTTTAATTTGGCATGTCGTCTTCGGCCTGACGATTTAGGTTTTTCTTGAAAAGAAAAATAATTTATAATTTTTAAAAATAGGAAAATTAAATGCATAGCAAAAAATAAGATAATTTTTTTTTTTATTTGAATACAAATATTCCTGAGAAAGAAGCGTTAACATCAAGGTGAGAAATACTCGATTATTAATATTACATTTTACTTTCAAAATAAACTGCTGTAAAACAAAAACTAAATAAACACTAAAAATTACATTTAATCATAACATTATTAAATTTTTAATGCATTCTGATATAAACTAATAAAATGAACAACAATAAAAAGTTATATAATAAATAAAGAAAAATATAAGAACACAAATATTTTTTACGAAATAAAATAGAGTGACCACCACTTCTGCTGATTTTCAAAACAAACATAAACAATTCTTACGACAAGACATATGAAATATAAAGACAAAAAATTGCCTAAAAGTAAATTATTAAATTAAAATAAGAAATTTAAAATTGCAAATAAAATCAGCGAGAACAAATCATCAAACACGTGGCAAAAGTTGTTGGAAATATGCTTGACTTACTGGACAAGTGGATAAGAAAAAGTAATAAATAATTTATAAACTTATTCTTTTTTAAATCAAAAAAAAATATAAGACATTAAAATCAACCCACGAAAAAAAATAACCGAATAGATAAATACAAAAGCTCTTCAAAAATTTTAATATTTTATGGAGTTTAAGTGAAATAACCAATATTTATACAAAAAGCAAATATTTAAAAACATTGATTCAAATATTTTTAATAAACTTACAATGTAAAATCTTTAAAAAGCTAAATAAACATAAATATGCTATATAACGATCAAATGCAGAAATTAAATAAAAATTATTTTGGATTTTTAACAAAACAATTGAAATAATAAATTATAAGGCTGATATATTTTCGTCAATTATAGAATTTTTTTTAATTTCACTGTTTTTATAAATTGATTCTTCTTAGTATTTTTAATAATTGTTGTAATTGAGCCCATCAAGTAAAAGAACAAAGGAGATTAACGATATTTCAACAGATGATAAGTTTTAATTATAATATAAAAAATATGATACAACAATAAATAAATACTTTTTTTTATTATGGAAGAGTTCGGAGAATCTCATTTGTCAGACATGGTCCGCTGATCCCACAATATTTTATTATTAATAGTCTTCATAAAAACAAAAAATAGGATGAATACTGCAAATATGAATCTGCTTTTCAATTACAAATTGATATAAAAATATAAAATATTTAAATAATAGACCACTATGTTTCCATTTCAGTTTTGCTGGGTGGGACTTTCTTCATTTAAAATAAAGAATCAAAAATAAAAATTGCATAAAAAGGAAACATGGAAAAATAATTATTTTAAGAATAATCAATTGAAAAACTTAAAATTAAATTTAATATAGTAATTTCGAGAAAAAAAATATATCTAATAGAAATAAATTTAACACAATTAAAATGAATTAATTGTAAAAATATAATAAAACTAAAAATACAGATGAATAATATTTACATAATAAAAGAGCAAAAAATTAATTAAAATTTCTAATACTTTAAAAAAATTTCAATCAATAAACTTTAAGCTGCCAAAATGTTAGGTTCTACTAAAAATTTAATTAAACCCTACCAAATAAATTTTCATAAATGTAGACAAAATTTTATTTTTTTTTAAGAACTAAATTAAAAATTATATAAATATTAAAACAGGTAATTAATTTAGAAATAATTCCTTATCAGCAATATTTATAGAGTTAAGAAAAATTTATGAATAAATAAAGAAACGTTTTTCAAAGCAATTCTTTTGGAGGTCATGAGTTTGAACAAATAAATTCTTAGTTAGAATTATTTTTAATTAAAGTTTACAATATTTTTTTAAAAAATTTATCTAATTTTATGAAAATAAATTAACATTTAAATTGAAAATTACTTTATTATCAAACCGCTTTGAACGAGAATAAAAAATTCCACTTATGCAAGATTTTGAGCACTGCTGACACATACGTCCAAATTAACCTCTAAATAAATTATACCCGATTATTGTATCTAAATAATTATATGCCACAAAAAAACGAATAATTAAGTTTTTCTAACAATTTAAAATTGGCAAAAAATAAACATATTTATAAATTAAGAGAAACCAAAATACGCAACATTATCGTGTATTTATTATGTTTGCACGAAAATTCATTTAAATAAAGAATGGGTACATTTCAAAAACATCGAGATAAAAGGAAAAAATTGAAATAATATAAAATAAAAAATATTTAAGCAATAAAATAATAAAACTTATGAAAAATTTTCAATAAGAAATGGGTGGCAAGGTGCTCGCGGAAAAGACCAAGAATAAAAATAAGAAAAAAGACGTAAAAATTAATAAAATATTATACAGAAAGATTTATAAAAATATGTTTAAAAATATAATATAAAAGGTAAAAAAAAAATATATATTTTTTAAATTATAAAATATATGCTATATAAATGATTAAATAAAGTGATAAACAAAATCCTATTGATAAGTCAATTAAAATATATTAAACATATTTAAAGTAATAATTAAATGAATTAAAATATTTAATTACTGTTACGTAAACAATATAATTATATCAAATGCAAATATTTCATCAGAATTTCTAATAAGAAATAACTAATGAGTTAATACGGGATCTCGAACCGGTCCGAGGGCTGAACGAAGGGAGCAGCAACAAGATGGCTACAGTTGGCAAATACCAACACTTATGCGCCTGCAATTATGCGATAAATTTCATAAATTAAAAATTCAAATAAATGCATAAAATTTATCAAATATTCTTAGTTTACACATGCCCACAATATATTTATTTTAAAATATTAATGAATTCGATAATAAATTGAAATTATACCAAAATATAAAAAATAAAAATATTATGGAAACGAAACGCTTCTCTAGCGTCAGTTTTTATTAAAACAAATCACAAAACGGACCAAAAGTTGAAAAACTGGTGAAGTTGCGAAAAGAGCATTGTGGGAACTTAGAGCATGGGCACTGCAAAAGATAAAGGTAAATTAAAATTTTAATTGCTACGCTTTTTAAAAATAAAATTTTTTTTATTCATTTAAGAAATTTGCTTATTATAAGCTATAAAACAGAAAATATAAAAGTTCCAAAATGAATCAGAGAAAAACAAAACAAAATATTCATCTTATAAAAGAACCAAAGCAACTAAACACTTATATATCAATAAAAAAATATTATACATAAATAATTGATACACAATAAAGATAAAATTAAAATCGCAAATTAAATTAAATGAATGAAAATATTTTTTTATAGAATACAGCCCTATTTTACGCTAAAAGCTACAATTTTAAGTTTTTAAAGCAAAGTAATCTATATGAAAATCAAAGCAACTAAATTATATGTAAATCAATAATAATAAATATTTATTATACATTAAATAATTTATGCAGAAATTTTCGATTAGCAAAATCATAAATTTTACGGCTAAAAATAAAATTATTAAAAAATTTCTTACATTTATCAAAACAAATTAAACGATAGTAAAAACAAAAGTAATAAAATACTGAAAAAAATCACACAAAAATAAATTATTTCTGAAAAAGATAATTGCTAGAAAGCTATTAGAAATATCCTTGTAAGTTTCAAAGAAAATAATTAAAACATGGATTGAAAAACATAAAAAAGATAAACCAATTAATGCATCTGAAACGGATATTGCAAAAAATTTTGCCAAAGTTATTATAAATATTAAAAATACTATGAGATTCACAATAAATAAATTATGCTTTTTATTATAGAATATGCTCTCGCCTTTTTTCCCATGGTAAACTATGGAAACCAACCATACACGTTGGATGAATTCGTGGGTTAAAATATCATATATTATATAGAAAATTTTGTTATTTGAAAAAGACTCATAATATGAATTAGTATTCCATATTAATTTTCATTTTATATAATCTTTTAAATTATAAATCTTTAATTATATAATCAGTTTAATCGTTCTCTATCTAAAAAAAATAATTTAAAAAGAAAACAAAAGAAACATAAAAACATCTAACTTACAAAGAAATAAAGTTTTTAAATTGTATGAAATAGGCACAAATTGTATCATAAAATTGACTTAAATAGTCTTAGAAACATATTATAGCAATATTAATTTAATTGCTAAATTTTGGATTTTGGCGGCATTTAAAAATATTTTTCTTACAAAATCCTCAAAAATGAAAAAATTATACAAGTTATAAAAAATACAAAATATATTCCTAAATGTGTATAAAATCAAGAATAAATAATCATACTCAATGATGAAAAATAAATTTCATTCTTTCAAGATCATTGAAGAAAACTGGCCATTTTTTACAAAAACACATAAAAAATTATTTCAAAATAATAATTTTAAAAAGTGGAAATTGTTTTTTATAATATATATTTTTTATTATAAAAATAAAAATTAAAGCAAAATATTTAAGTAAATGTTTCATAGTAATATTAATAGGGGCCAAATTAACCTTTAAATAAATAATATCCGATTACTGTATTTGTAAAATAATCGGATTACATACATACCTACAAACATTTTGCTCAACATAGAGGGTGTAAAAACTTTTCTGCGGGTAAAGAAGAATTAGAGAGTTTTTTTAATAATTAAATTTTCAGCAGATTTGAAATTCTAAAAAATAATCATACAATTATAAACATGTCTTCAAATCATCTTTTTTTAACTTAGCAATTTTAGACAAAAGAACATTTCTAATTATATATATATATATAATGACTGCAATGATTATATGCCACAAAAAAAAAAACGAATAATTAAGTTTTTCTAACAATTTAAAATTGGCAAAAAATAAACATATTTATAAATTAAGAGGAACCAAAATACGCAACATTATCGTTTATTTATTATGTTTGCACGAAAATTCATTTAAATAAAGAATGGGTGCATTCCAAAGACATAAAAAGTAAAAATAGAAATAATATAAAATAAAAAATATTAAGCAATAAAATAATAAACTTATGAAAAATTTCAATTACGAAATGGGTTAATTATGTCAAATGCAAATATTTCATCAGAATTTCAATTAATAACTGACTAATGAGTTAATACATGATCTCGAGCCGGTCCGAGGGCTAGACGAATGGAGCAACAATTATTTTAAAAACATCATTTATTAAATAAGAAAATTATCTTTATTGAAAAAACTCATAATATGTGGTAATTATGTTTGCAAATATATACACTCATTCATATAGAAATTTACTAAAATAAAGAATTGGTACATACATTTAAAAAGACGTCTAGATGAAAAGTAAAAAATAGAAAATAATAATGATAAAACATAAACTGTAACATATATAAAAATTTAACATAAAAAAAAATTAAATACGGTGGACAATTTATGAATCATAACAAAAATGTAAAATCAAAAAATAACATATAAACTTGAAATACTTAAGCAATAAAAAAATAAAAATTTAAAATTTCTAAAAATAATAATACAAAAAATTTATAAAAGATATGTCGAAAAATACAATTAAAAATCTATTTTTTTAATTATAAAATAAAGATAGACTAAATATGATAATCTTCAAAAGAATTCTTTTTTAACCCTTAAAATTGTAATCCAGAAAAAGCATAATCTCAATATTTAGCCTTTTTTACCTGTTCAAGTTAAGATTTATAACCAACGATTCAAATATTTTTAATGAGCGACAATATATTATTAAAAGCTAAATTTCTGTATAAAAATCAAATAAAATATAAATTAAAATAAGGAAATGAGCCGTATCGTTGGAGGAAGAAGTGTGAGAACCAAGAGAACGATATTAATTAAAAATATCATACATATATATTAAATATAATAAATTTGTTATTTAAAAAAAAATTCATACTATGAGATATAAAGATAATTTAGGAGTTTTCTATGAAATTTATGGGGCGTTTAAAAAAACTCGATGGAATAAAAAAGAAAAAATAATTGCTAAGAAATGAAACTAAAATAATAAGAAATATTTTTATTTTTAAATATATATGTCTGTGCTAGGACAAACAAAAAAAGAAAAATTAATTGGCTGCATTCAAATATTTTTTAATGAACAACAATATATACATTATTAAAAGCTAAATTTCTGTATAAAAATCAAATAAAAAATTCAAAAATTTTCATTTCAAAGTTTTAATTAAAGATGAAAAAAAACTCATAATATGCTGTATAAAGATCAATAACTAATATTATTTAAGGATCCATATTTAATTTATATATTGCTTTTAAGAAGTAAAAAATATAATAAACTAAAACCTTTTATTAATGTTGACAGATGATGTCTACAAAAAATCGATAAAATCATTGCCTCATAAACACAAAAAAAGCTTAACTTACTTAGAGAAAAAAATAACAAAAAAGGTTTAAAAATTTTGTAAATATTAAATATTAATATTCCACATCAATGAAATTTGCGTCTAATGAACCTCAGAACATGAATAATATTTATATTATTTATTGTTATAATTAAAAAAGTTAAATAAATAACGACGCATATAAAAAAATATAAAAATAATTCTTCAAAAAATTTTTAAAAAGTATCATAATTCAGAAAAATAATTCATCTTTAGGATTACTCGCAAGAAATTTAATTTATATAATAGAAGAAAGTAAAAAACCAATTTTTCAATCTTTTAAAAATAACATTTTGAATTTTTAACATATTGAAAAACAAAATTCAAAATGAAATTCTTACATTAAAAAGCATAAGGGATTCAAACCCCAAAAACGACGGATATAAAAAATGCACTGAGAAAAAATTGTCAAAATTCTATCTTTTTAAATAATAAATATGTAAATGATTTTTTTTTATTACATAAAACAAATGAATAATTAGTTCAAATAGAAAAAAGCAAATATTAAATATGATAAAATCTTTACTTAAAGAAAAATATCGGAGAAAATAATTTGCTATATAAAAATTTTAATTTTCAAATTATCTCATTAGGTAAAACCATTATTAATTAAATCAAAATGCAATTTTAAATATCACAAATTATTATATTTTTTGAAAATTTAAAAGAAATAACTAATATCAGCCTTTTTGTACAATTAAGAGAACAAATAAATCATCGATTAAAAAACATTATTTTTAATGAGCAACAATTATAAAAATATATATTAAACCCACCAAAATACACATTTACGACATTTACCTACATCCTATCGCAATGAGCTAGTTTTAGATCATGATTTTAAAATTTATTTATTTTCCAATTTGAATAAAAATAATTATAAGTTTAACAATTTTCAAATAAATTCAAATGAAAATATTCCTTCCGTATTATAAAAAGTATCACACAAAATAGATTTGATATGGTAAACAAAATATAAACTTCAATCAGTCTTCAATGGGAAAAACTTATTTAATATAATAAATACAAATATTAAATTACTTAAACTAATGAATCAAAATAAAAGATAAAATTATTCATTAAAAAGACGATAATTTAAATTTATTTAAATTTGGTAATTGAGAAATAATTACAAATGTGAAGCAGATTTAATTGGAGAATTTATTATTCGTTTAAAAAATTTTAATAAAGTATTTTATCAATTAAATTATTAAAATTAAATAGGTAGCCGAAAAAGATTAATAAAGAATTAATTTGTAAGCATTATTTAAAAAATAAATTCAACTAATTGAGCAAATCATTTAATATAACAGACTGCGAAAACACGAATTTTTTAAAAAATACCTTTCCTCGCAAAATGTTAGAAGACAAAAACTGCAATTAATAATTAAAAAATATTTAAATAATAAACCATGCTTCCAGTTCTACATTTAAATATATAATCGAAAATAAAAATTGCATAAAAAAGGAAATACTGAATAACAGCACTTTGCCGTTCATGAGGAGAAGAATGAGTAACCGAAACGGGTCAACAAGACATTTAATTAATAATTTGAAATTAAAAATTAGACATAATAAAAAGAGCAAAACACTAAATAAAATTTTTTAATACTTTCAATTTCTTCAATAATAAACTTAAATATGCCAAAATGTTAGTGTCGTTTCTCATTTGAAACATATTCCTTCAGCTTTTCCTACAAATGAACATTCCTCCAACCATTTTGGAGTTTCTGGATTTGGAAAAATTGTTAAGAAAATAAATAATATAATTAATAATAAATAGGGATTCTTTTTTTAGGCACAAAAAATCGCGAAATAGGCACCTAAAAAGGCAGAAAAAAATCGCAAAATAGGCACCAAATAGGCACAAAAACCCTCAAATAGGCACTAAAATAGGCTAATAAAATTTTGTTTAACACTTTTTAGGATGAAAATCACATAAAAACTTAATTAAAACACTTAATTTTGCTTATATTTCAATTGTTTTAAAGTTTTTTTCGAATAAAGACAATTTTTAAATCAAAAATTTTTACTAAGAAAAAATAATTATATTTTGGGGATTAATATTTGCGAATTTTTTTTTGAATCTTAGGGGATGTATTTTCTGAAATTTTTCGATTCGTTTCTTAGGGGTATATTTTTCATTTTTATTGCATTTTTGTTAAGGATTTTTCTCAAAATCCTGAAAAAGGCGCCAAAAATGGCGAAATAGGCATAAAAATAGGCATTTAGGCATTAAGCACAAAAAGTCCAAAATAGGCAAAGTTAGGCATTATAAAAGTCATCGTAGACATCCCAAATCAGGCGGAAAATGCTTTTTTCGTGCTTATCTAAGCGTATTAAGTGCGCAGAAATTTTAGGCATTTGCCTAAAAAAAGAATCCCTAATAATAAAGAATAATTTAATTAGAAATAAATAATAATAAAATAAATGTGAGCAATTGTTTTAATTAATTTTAAATTTTGAAATTGTTTTTAAAAATGTTTAAAATAAACAAAAAACATTTGGAAAATAAAAAATTTCTGACTTAAATTTTTAAAAAGTGTGATGCAAAACGCTTATTTTTATTTACATGAAAATAATTTACGCAGTTTTCGTTGATCACTACCCGATCGGGGTCCCCGATCCCCGACAATTGAGCTCCTCCCCGCCCCGACCCCCGACATGTCGCCCCCCGAGGTCCCCGGCCCCCGACTTTTTGCCCCCCGAGGGCTCGGGGAGCAACCCTAGATTTAACTGTAAGAAATAAAAATTTAAATGAATGATTTCTAAAAAAAACTATGGCAACACCAAAAACATCTGTCTATTAAAAAAAATTTTTAATTTAATAAATTAAAGAAATATTAACTAAATTTTCTCACAATGTAAAAATTTATCAATCATAAAAGACACAAAATATTTCATTATTAACCGAATTAATTTTATAAATACTCGAAATCTTCTATTAGCAAAATAAATTAGAAATTTTTACTCCTTAAAAACATAACAATAAAATTCGAAAACAGAAATAACTAATAAATAACTTGAAACAAAAAACGGAAATAACAGTGTATGTTTATATATGTAGTAATTTTTACATTTTAATAAGTTAAAATATATTCATCTATTATTTAGGTAAACAAAAAATCGAACAATTCTATGCATAATTTGCAAATGCTAACAAAAATATCAAAATTGATGCAATTTCAATTTAAAATAAATTAAATTAAAAAAGCAATATCTTTATAAAAAATTAGTTTTTATAAAAACGAAACTAATGCGGACCAAAACGTGAAAAACAGGAGAAGTTGCAGAAAAAAGGAAAACTTCCAAAATGGATCCGAGAAAAAAAAGGCCTAAAATATATATGTCTATTAAAACCATTTAGAAAAAGTTTAAATAAATAATTGCAATATTAATTAAATTCTCAAATGCACAATTTTAATTTTAAAAAAAAGAAACCAAATTCGAATAAAAAACAACAATATTTTGGAATTCGGAAGTATATTCGATTTTCGGTAAAAAAGAAATTGACAAAAGTTATGGTCCAAAAAAACTGCCGAAAATGAATTTGATAAATCTTTTCCCTATACATAAAGTTCAATAAAAATTATTTCAAAATTTCTAGGTTAACGTAATGAAAAAGAATGAAATTTTTGACTAATTTTTTGGTCCAAAAATGCACGCTTTTTTTTGATAAGCATATTTATTCGAAAAAAGGCGCCTTTTCGAAAGACCTTGGTCATGTAATAAAAAAGGTGCTGAGTCGTTATATAAAAACCATCAAAAAGGGCGATATATAAAAAACTATCAAATGAAAATTTTCAATATAAAACTGTCCATAATTTTGCTCAAACTCAAATAAAATTTTTTGGCCATAACTTTTTTTAAACCTAATGAAATTTTTTGAAATTTTTCAGACTGATAGAGGAAACATAGATCTATCGAAAATAGCAAGAAAATTAAAAATCTAAGAAATTTATAACGGATATTTTTTCATTAGACATACAAAATTTTTGATCATCAAAAATTCTGACCAAAACTTTCTGAGAACCAACATAATTTAGAAAGTTTGATGTCATTCGATAGCTCGATAGCCCCATGTGTCCGCTATTAGTTTGCAAAATTTCAAAAAATTTCATTAAGTTTAAAAATGTTATGGCCAAAAATGGGTAAGAACCTGGTATATTGTGTGCTTTTGCCATAACTTTGCTCAATATTGACGAAATTTTTTTAAATTTAGATGAGCTACTAGAGAACTCTAGGCTATCGAATGACACCAAGAAATGTCAAATTTGGTTGATTTTGACAAAAGTTATGCGCAGTTTGGAGTTGAAATTACAATTTCTTAAAATTTTTGAGCCTCTGAATTCCGATTTAAGAAAGACTTTATCCCAAAACCGCAACTGAATGAGGAAATCCCACTTACTCGATATTTATGGCACTGCTGATAAAAAATCATTAATGAAAACAGAAAACGATGTAGTATTTTTTTCTCTATCTGTATGCAAAATTTCTAAGTTGATTTAACTAATAGAAAAAACTGCTTCATGTTGATTTTATTACAGGGGTCTGGCTACCAATAACTAAATTAGAAAAAGTAAAAACTCAAAAAAATTGAAATTTTTTTGACAAAAAGCAACAAGTTTTATGCAACAACGATCCAATAAATTTTTTTGGGAGTATCATCGGTTGATCATAATTACTAATCATCACACCCTTTTACTTCTTCCTCATCGTCATCATCTTTTTCTTCATCATTCATCATCTTAATTATCATCTTCCTCTTCTTCTTCCTCTTCCGACTCGTCATTCATGTCTTCGTCGTGCTCCCGTTCTTCATCATGCTGTTGTCCCTGCTGATGCTCCTGTTCCTGATTCTGTTCCTGTTGTTGCTGCTGCAGTTGTTCCTGACGAAGGCGTTCTGCTTCCCGCTTCTGTTCTTCCTTTCTCTCACGCTCCTCTTCCTCCTCTCGTTCCTTTGCATGGCGTGCCTCACGTTCCTCGTCCGATTCTTCCCACTCGTTCTCCTTCTCAACTCGTTCCCATTCCGGATGTCCCGGCGGGTACGGATCTTCGACGCCGAATGCCTTACGAATTTCCTGCGGCGTTTTGTCATTGATCCATTTGATTTTTACGATCTCGTACACATTGTCAATGTAATCATCGCTAATCAAACGTTTGATGTCATAAAATTCGGCGGCCTTAACATTCAAAAAAATAAAGATTATTTTAATGCCAATGGAAACAAATTCGTTGCTGTATTTAAGACAAAGTCGTCTCAGTTACTCTCTCTCCTTTGAAGGTCCAGGCTCATTTTTATGGGTTTTCTGTATTTTTGTTTTATAATTCGAATTTATTATGTCAAATGAAATAAGTCTGTTTTTTTAATTTTACATTTGAATTTTTA
>SIJG01000026.1:286017-330000 GCA_023374025.1 Heterodera schachtii
AAATCACTAGGCAACAGCCAAAGAGAAACACGATGAATTCTAAAAAAACCGAAACTGCCGACTCATTAGGGAACAGCAAGGCGCATTATCGAACAGGAATGAATTTGATCACAATCGCTCTTAAAAAAAATCACTAGGCAACAGCCAAAGAGAAACACGATGAATTCTAAAAAACCGAAACTGCCGACCATTGGGAAACAGGAATGAATTGATCACAGTCGCTCTTTAAAATAAATCACTAGGCAACAGCCAAGAGAAACACGATGAATTCTAAAAAAACCGAAACTGCCGACTCATTAGGGAACAGCAAGGCGCATTATCGAACAGGAATGAATTTGATCACAATCGCTCTTTAAAAAAATCACTAGGCAACAGCCAAAGAGAAACACGATGAATTCTAAAAAAACCGAAACTGCCGACTCATTAGGGAACAGCAAGGCGCATTATCGAACAGGAATGAATTTGATCACAATCGCTCTTAAAATAAATCACTAGGCAACAGCCAAAGAGAAACACGATGAATTCTAAAAAAACCGAAACTGCCGACTCATTAGGGAACAGCAAGGCGCATTATCGAACAGGAATGAATTTGATCACAATCGCTCTTAAAATAAATCAATAGGCAACAGCCAAAGAGAAACACGATGAATTCTAAAAAAACCGAAACTGCCGACTCATTTTGGGAACAGCAAGGCGCATTATCGAACAGGAATGAATTTGATCACAATCGCTCTTAAAATAAATCACTAGGCAACAGCCAAAGAGAAACACGATGAATTCTAAAAAAAACCGAAACTGCCGACTCATTAGGGAACAGCAAGGCGCATTATCGAACAGGAATGAATTTGATCACAATCGCTCTTAAAATAAATCACTAGGCAACAGCCAAAGAGAAACACGATGAATTCTAAAAAAACCGAAACTGCCGACTCATTAGGGAACAGCAAGGCGCATTATCGAACAGGAATGAATTTGATCACAATCGCTCTTTAAAAAAATCACTAGGCAACAGCCAAAGAGAAACACGATGAATTCTAAAAAAACCGAAACTGCCGACTCATTAGGGAACAGCAAGGCGCATTATCGAACAGGAATGAATTTGATCACAATCGCTCTTAAAATAAATCACTAGGCAACAGCCAAAGAGAAACACGATGAATTCTAAAAAAACCGAAACTGCCGACTCATTAGGGAACAGCAAGGCGCATTATCGAACAGGAATGAATTTGATCACAATCGCTCTTAAAAAAATCACTAGGCAACAGCCAAAGAGAAACACGATGAATTCTAAAAAAACCGAAACTGCCGACTCATTAGGGAACAGCAAGGCGCATTATTGAACAGGAATGAATTTGATCACAATCGCTCTTAAAAAAATCACTAGGCAACAGCCAAAGAGAAACACGATGAATTCTAAAAAAACCGAAACTGCCGACTCATTAGGGAACAGCAAGGCGCATTATCGAACAGGAATGAATTTGATCACAATCGCTCAAAAAATAAATCACTAGGCAACAGCCAAAGAGAAACACGATGAATTCTAAAAAAACCGAAACTGCCGACTCATTAGAGAACAGCAAGGCGCATTATCGTACAGGAATGAATTTGATCACAATCGCTCTTAAAAAAATCACTAGGCAACAGCCAAAGAGAAACACGATGAATTCTAAAAAAACCGAAACTGCCGACTCATTAATCAGCATGTTCTTTGTACGGGATCGAAAGGCCCGCATCCTGGATGTGCCGCCAAACTGCTTGCATAAAATGAAAATAACATCCATGAATTGTTGCTCCAGCAAAGAAACTACGAAATGCCTTTATTTCAGCCATTTCATAATTAACACAAATTAGCGACGGTTTGACCCAATTCGGAAAATAATGGTTGATTTTGTCAATCAGCATGGAAACCGCCCGGCAGTACACTTCCTCTGTCTTTTTAGGAATAGCAAAATAGCAAAATAAAAAAATTCTTTGTACCTTGGATGGTAGCAAAAAATAAACAAATGGCAGAACACGGCCCTTGAATAAGCCGTGCACAACCCAAATTTGGTACCAAAGTGAAAGCGCCGCTTTGAAAGTCCCATCCGCCATCCAAACTGAACAACTTATAAGTCGGACAATGTCGGTCCTAGATGCGAGTGCTATTATTCGTTGCGGATCTTCCTTTCCCGTATCGTGCATAATAAAAACTTCTTGTAATGCAGTACGGGTCCGACTCAACTCAAGTGGAACATTAACTTCGGCAAAAGATTTTGGGATTTCTGTTGGAAAAGTGGCAGACGATTTTCGAACCCGACCAGCCGTTTTTTGCAAATTTTGTAGTTCCGGCAGCTGTATTTTTGCGGATTGGCTTGCACCCTCAAGAGCTGTATTGACGATGGCACGAGGTGCAGTTGTTGGTTGAGTTGATGCACTAGTACGAATGTTGGATTTAATTGTCTGGACTTCAATTCGTGTAGGTGACGAGGCATGGTTGTGTTGCTTTGTCACGGTAATTTCGTTGTTGACGACAATTGCAAGCCCATTGCATTTTTGGGCGCTTTGGCAAGATCACATCGCCAGTACACCTTACCATTGGCCCCATCTTTATGCTTCAAATAAGCATAGCCATCAAAAATCAGTTTTTTTTTGCTCCTTTTTGGGTTGTTATAAACGATGCCATATTTTAATGAATGAAAATTCATGCAATTAACCCGAATTTATAATGATGCTTGTCCACCAAAGAGCAGATAACTGAGATTAGTTATTTTTAATCTGAGACTGATCCTTTTTTGCTTAAATTTAATCATTGGTGTAAATTTGGTGACGTTTTGGGTTGGTGACATTTTGGAATTGGTGCCGTTTTGGGTTGGTGACCTTTTGGAGTGGTGCCGTTTTGGGTTGGTGTCATTTTGGGTGGTGCCGTTTTGGGTGGTGACGTTATGGAAGGTGACGTTTTGGGTAGGACTCCGCAAAATTGGAAAAATGACACGAAGGGTATCCATTTGGTGCAAAATAACCTTGGAAAAAAACAATTAAAAACCAAAAAATGGTTCTATTAGTAGTTTTGTTGACGCATAGTGTAAAATCGGGACCCACCCGTTTCGGCGCTCACGTTTCGGCACGCATGTTTCGGCGCCAGCATTTTTTTCCACTTAAGCTTTTTTCTTTGGCATCCAAATCCAACAATCTTGGTATCATTAGAAAGCTCTTATCATGCTCTATTAGCCTTATCAAAAAAGAAAAGTTTTTCAGCCTGGAAAAAATTTATTGTGAAAACTTAAAAATTTCAACTTGTTCTCAATTTTCATGTATAACTCTTTTGGTATTTGTTTAATCGCGAAGCAATAGCTTAGAAAAAGCTTTTAAACAGATAAAGCTTTCGAACGATATCAAAAACATTGGATTTGGATGACAAAAAAGTTATAGAAAGCTATAGTGGAAAAACATGCTGGCGCCGAAACGTGGGCGCCGAATCGTGAGCGCCGAAACGAGGTGGACCCGTAAAATCACACGAGAAATTGGCGTTGCGTTTCGTTGTGGTTTGGCGTTAAAAATGCATTTGAAAAATAGAAATGTTTGGTTTTGTTTATGAATGATGAAATCGACTGGCTCGGCCGCTTCGCGGCCTCGCATTTTTTGTCATTTACTTACACTTAGCATTTTTCTCTCTTGGCTTTTTCTTTTGGCATAACTTTTCAAACACTTTCCTCATCTTTCTTTGCGAATATGACATTCATTTGACCAATTTTTAACCCGAATTCGAACAATATGAACAAAAGTGAGAATTTTTTAAATTTTGAATTCGAGTTTTTGTTCGAATTCGGGTTCGAAATTGGTGCAAATGAATGTCATATTCGTGATCAGCAACCCCAAAAATTGAGAAAAATATTTATACTTATCATTCAGAATTGTTATTTTTCTGTCAAACAAATTTCAAAAACAGTCAGTCATGGCAACAAAAGAACAGTTGCGTCTGGCTGAACTCACCAAGACAGGGCATTAAGCTGCCATTGCGCATGATGACATTGCTGGGCAGAATCTTGTCAAGAAGGTTTAATTTTCAGTTAAGTTGGACTTGGCTTTTTCCTGAACTCAGGTCCAATTCATTTTTTTAGACCAAAAATGAGAAATTCGAAAATTTGAATTTTCGACTTTTTGCTCGAATTCGGGTCCGGGGTTCGACATAGGTCGAAATTAATTTCAGATTTGGATTCTCCGGCCCTTAAAACCCATAATATGATCTTTTCTCAAAGAAAAATTTCAAAATTTTTACTTTTCGAAAAAGGGGGGTACCATCCGTACTATTACCAAACTTAAATTTTTTTTCTGGGGTGGAAAAATACGCTGATTACTAGAGTTCGAGATTTCCAAAAGTGCCGAACCGCACCGGTCTGATATTTTCAGAAGCAACCGTTTTCCGGGCTTCATGCGTTTAAGGCTTTGGACGGTTCAGTCCCAAAGCCATTTGGCCATTTTAGTCCCGGGTCTGTAACTCTTCAGGGATTAGTTTCCGCAAAAAAATTCTTTCGGATTCTTCCATTACAGATCGATTGTATATATTTTAGCCATTTTCGGCTCTGGGTCATACAATCAATATTTACTAAATAAAATAAAATTTAAGTTTATTTTTCGTCGGGACCACAATTCTACACAATTGCCATTTTTTTTGGTAATCTGGGGTTTTTGTGGGCATGGATTTTAAATGTTTGTCCAGGAGTTTCAAGGGCTCCCGGACTTTTCGACAGTAAAACAAAAAAAACAAATAATTATTATTAAAATAAATTATATTATTTGTCAATTCACAAGTTCTAAAAAATTCATCTTAAATAATTTTAGATTTTAAAATTATTCATTTCAATACTGTTAGCTTTTCATTTCGTTGTTTTGGAGAAAATTTTACGATTTTACACCCCCTAATTTGAAATTTGATTACTTTTTCTGTCGAAAAGTCCCCTCCTCAAATTTATAATATTTCTGTCGAAAAGTCCGGCGCCCGTTTCAAGATTTTCTCCTCCAATCAGTCTTGTTTACAAAGAATCAAAAGGAATCATTTTATTGTTGTTATTTATAGGTTATCGATTACACGCTGTACGCAGTCGACAGGCCGAAGTTGTGCATATTGACAGTGAAGGCAATGTGGAAGATGCGGTTGCTGGTGCACCTGCGACAATGGAAATTGACCAGCAACAGTCGAACAGTGCGGGCCAAGTTGGGCCGGGGGAAGGCGCACAGCAAAGTTAGTAGCAGGAAATGCCCGATTTGTCAGGAAACGAACCGACGTAAAGCAAATGTCGAATTTCATAATTTTTTTGTATATCCTAATTGATTTTGTTTGTTAGGTGCTCAAGATGGACAACAGAATCAGCAGCAGAGTCATCGCTCTCCTTCGGACGCAATGAAAACGCCCGCTCAAACTCCGATGGAAGTGGGGGAGGAGGTAACAGTTGCCCAACACAGTCTTTGGCATTTCCTTTCCCCTCATTGTCAAACCTAGGGAACTGCCGCTAAAAATGCCAAAGCGTCGACTGGTGGCGGAGTCCAACTCGGCGACCTGTTGCAACACCTGGAAATGCTTCGTCAGCAGTTGGTTGGCCAAGTGGCCGTTGGTAGCAATGAGGCGACTACGAAGATTATGGACAGCAATCAGTTCATGGTACTTTCCCATTATGAGACCACAAGCAAAAATTTTAAAAAATCAACAAAGTGTCACGAAAATTTCACAAGGCGCGCGGTTGCGTTACTTTTTGAAAAGCAAAAAAAAAAAGGGTCGTCAATTTTATGGCTGGACCATTTCGCAAAAATTTTGGTTGACCCCCCCCCCCCCCCTCCCCCTTTTAATGTAATGGGTCGATGACTAAACAAAAGTTTGAAGTTGGATGCTTCTGCCGAACGTGAACATCTCCGTCGTTCTCCATTTCGCAGCAATTCCGAGAACTCGGACATGTTCGGCGTGGCCCATCTCATTCGTGACGTTGCCCCGACGGGCGAGCATTATTAAAAAATTATGGGGGGGAGGGCCATTAACCACGGATGTGTGGCATCCATCCCTCCTAATTCTAAAAATTGGACACCCAAAGAAAATCGAAAAAAGCAATAGAATTGGCACAAGAAAGAGCTATTTTTGGAATAAATAATAGGATCCGGACAATTCAATTCATTTTTCAATGTTTGCAGACAATTCGGCCGCGTTTGACACCTTTTTCGACCGGTGGACCGGCCAATTGTCGATCGATGCGTTGCGCTCGCCCCCGCAGCAATTGCGCCGTTCTCTCCGTTAGAAATGCCTTCTTCATGTTGTGATGAGTTTTTGTTGCTTCTTTTGTCATTTTCGCTCATTTGTCTCTTTTTTTGTTCGTTTGTCCGTTCGTTCGTTTTGCTTGGCTTTTAATGGCTCAATTTTTGCACTTTTTGCTTGGCTTTTAACGGCTCAATTTTTGCACTTAAATCTCATTATTTATAAGTGCCTTCTTCCTGTTGTGATGAGCTTTGTTGCTTCTTTTGTCATTTTCGCTCATTTGTCTCTTTTTTTGTTCGGTTGTCCGTTCGTTGGTTTTGCTTTTAACGGCTCAATTTTTGCACTTAAATCTCATTATTTATAAGTGCCTTCTTCCTGTTGTGATGAGCTTTGTTGCTTCTTTTGTCATTTTCGCTCATTTGTCTCTTTTTTTGTTCGGTTGTCCGTTCGTTGGTTTTGCTTTTAACGGCTCAATTTTTACACTTAAATCTCATTATTTATAAGTGCCTTCTTCCTGTTGTGATGAGCTTTGTTGCTTCTTTTGTCATTTTCGCTCATTTGTCTCTTTTTTTGTTCGGTTGTCCGTTCGTTGGTTTTGCTTTTAACGGCTCAATTTTTGCACTTAAATCTCATTATTTATAAGTGCCTTGTTCCTGTTGTGATGAGCTTTGTTGCTTCTTTTGTCATTTTCGCTCATTTGTCTCTTTTTTTTGTTCGTTTGTCCGTTCGTTCGTTTTGCTTGGCTTTTAATGGCTCAATTTTTGCACTTTTTGCTTGGCTTTTAATGGCTCAATTTTTGCACTTAAATCTCATTATTTATAAGTGCCTTCTTCCTGTTGTGATGAGCTTTGTTGCTTCTTTTGTCATTTTCGCTCATTTGTCTCTTTTTTTGTTCGGTTGTCCGTTCGTTGGTTTTGCTTTTAACGGCTCAATTTTTGCACTTAAATCTCATTATTTATAAGTGCCTTGTTCCTGTTGTGATGAGCTTTGTTGCTTCTTTTGTCATTTTCGCTCATTTGTCTCTTTTTGTTCGGTTGTCCGTTCGTTGGTTTTGCTTTTAACGGCTCAATTTTTACACTTAAATCTCATTATTTATAAGTGCCTTCTTCCTGTTGTGATGAGCTTTGTTGTTTCTTTTGTCATTTTCGCTCATTTGTCTCTTTTTTTGTTCATTTGTCCGTTCGTTCGTTTTGCTTGGCTTTTAACGGCTCAATTTTTGCACTTAAATTTGATCGTTTTGAAGTGCCTTCTTCCTCCATATTCTTTCACTTCCTTTCGTTTTGTAACTTTTCCTATTTTTTCCGTTTCATTTGTCTCTTTTTCTTCAATGATCAGATCCTGCCTGTTCTCTATCATTAAAATAATTTTCTTTAAATTTATTGAAGATAGTTATCAGAGGCTTTTTCAGGAGATATAGTATTTATCGCAGGATCTTACTTTTTATATTCATTTGTAGTTTTTAATAATAATAATAATAATACATTAATTCTTTCTTTATCTAATTTTTTTGTTCACCTCTTCCTAATTAAACCCAAAATAATTGCTATATTCATTATCTAATACAGTATATGTATCTAAAATTCCTTCTCATTTTTTTATTGTTTCGTTCTTCCGGTTCCGATTCATCTCAATTCTTCCTCAACTTTTGTTCACATGTTTTCACTTTTTTACGCTTATCACAGAAAATTATTGAAATTTCAACATGATTTTCACTATCATTCGACCATAATTGAAAAAGAATTTTATTTCACTTTTTACAACAAATGAATAAAAGACACAATTCACACGTCATGCGAAAAGGAGAATCATCGAATTGGAAAAATCGTGGTTCATTGGTAGAATTTACCCTTTTCAACACAATGGGGAATCGGAAATGTCGTCGATTGCACTCCAAATCGGATGAGAGTGTCTCTAAATAACAATATATGAAAAAGGCAAAAACTAGTTAATACAATAAAAATACACTGGATAAAAAAGGCATTAAATTAAAAATAGATGGGACATAAAAAAAATTTCAAATGTGTTTTGCATTGTTTGCTCACAAAAAGTTAAAGACGAGGCGGCGGCACTCCGGGGGAGAAGCGGACTCGAGGCCGAAATTGGCAAAGATGGCGTTGCCGATGGATGTGCAGATGGAATTGCCGTAAGTGGCGATGGAATTGCCGGTGGCACTGGCGAACCACTGTTGTTTCCTTGAATAATTATTGTTAAAAAACCATTTCCGACTTTCTCTAACTCCGTTCGTTGGCGTGCCGTTTTTCTGATGCCTTTGGCCGGTGGCTTTCTGCTATTGTCCGCGATGTTTTGCGGTGTTAGTGCCATCATCGGTGCCTTTAAATGATTTTTTCGCTGCTTTAATGCATTAAAATAACTATAGACTTTCTGCACTTTATCGGATGCTTCTGACATACACTTTTATATTTTATTTGTCTTTTTCCTACTTTTTAGATTTTAGTGATTTTGTTTCCACTTTTTGTTGCGTTTAAAATAGAATTGAGCGGGACCGGGAAATTTGGCAAAAATCGGGACCGGGACCAGAAAAGTCGGGACCGGGACCAAGTTTTTCGACCGGGAGCGGGACCGCGAAAAATCCCGGACCAACCCGGAGTTTTCCGATGAGAATTTTTTTTTTTAATTGAAAATTGAGTGCACTTTGTTACACTGTGTTTCATTAGAATAGGGACACCCTATTTTTTGGGAGTTTGACCACTTTCCATGAACCGGTCGATTTGAAATTTTAACTATACGTAGCAATTCTGAAAATATTAAGATTCTAACAATGAAAAGACGAAATGACGACGGAAAAAAATTTTACGAATTTTTTTCCAAAATTTGGGTGTTACATTAGAATAGGGACAGGTACTTCTCTAGTTTACAGGGTACTTTTAATAAATGTTAATAAGTCACGAATATTAAAGTCTTTTAAAATTTCCATGCTGAAAAAATACAGTGTAAAAAATGTACCTTTATAGGCATTTAAAAATCTATGGTAAAAGTACCCTGTAAACTAGAGAAGTACCTAGGGACACTTTTTTCAGAAGGCTGTAACTTTTCGAGTTTAGCATTAAAAAAATTGAAAAAATTCATGTAAGCATATTTTTTTGTACTGATTAAAAAAGTCATTTGCGACAAATTGATCAGATCACTCCTTTATGGTGATCTGAAAATCATAAAATGGCTTGAAACCCGGGAAATTTTATAAAAAAATTCCTAGGGGGCTGGAAAAATTTTTTCGTGAAAAACCATTAAGGCCATCTGAAAGAGAATAAAATTCTCTACAAAATGGCCTTTGGATGAGGGCTCTCGTCGCGTCTCCGCGGAGGCGCGTCTTGTTGAAAATGGATGTCTCAAAAATGAGGAAAAATGGCTTGAATTGGGTCATTTTTTGGATAGTCGGTATTTAGCAAGGCACCCCTCAGCGAATACTCGCCATAGAGCCCTCATCCAAAGACCATTTAGTAGAGAATTTTGTGCTCTTTCTGTTCGTCATATTCATCTTTTACGGAAAATTTTTCCCAACCCCCTAGAATTTTTTTTCGAATTTACTCAGATTTTCGCATTTTTTCAGCCGCTAAAATTTTGTGTTTAATGACTTTTTTCTGGCATAAAGTGAATAGAAAATGCATATAGGGTGTCTTTACGTTATTTTAGTGTTGTGCTGTTAGTTTGGTTCGGTTGGACAAATGTTAGAGGTGATTTAAGCCTTTTGGTCCTTAATTTCTCCGGAAAACTTAGAAATTCAACATAACTCTCCCTAAAAGACATATTTCTGTCCGCAAAATAAACAGAAAAGTGAAAAAAGATTTGTTCTTTCTTATTTAGCTTGTTTTATCAGTTTCCTTTTGGTAGTTGTTGAGGTTTTTCTCAGTTTTTCAAAGTGTCCCTATTCTAATGTAACACCCAAATTTTGGAAAAAAATTCGTAAAATTTTTTTCCGTCGTCATTTCGTCTTCTCATTGTTAGAATCTTAATATTTTCAGAATTGCTACGTATAGTTAAAATTTCAAATCGACTCAAAAATGTACCCATAAATTTTGTATTTTCGTTTTGGAGGACGAATTCGAGGAAAATTTTTAAAAATTTTCATTTCAAGAGTATTCTTGGAATTTTCTGAGTCCCAAAATTCTGTATTTTGAAATAAATTAACAATCTTTTAAATTTTTTGCTTTTAAATCGCTGTTTTTGTGGCAATGTTTTTTCAAAAAACTTTTTTGGAACATTGGGAGGAGGGGGGGTCCCGTGGTGCCGATAGGTGCCGCCGGAAAAATTTTGAGTGAGATTTGCTAACAGAATTTGTCAAAAAATTTTTACATTTACAGCAATAATCAATTTATATTCCGAACCCCGATCTCAAATTCTAACAAAAATTCGAAAATTTAAGTTCTTTCAAATTTCACTTTTTTGTTCAACTTACACACACGGAAACGAACTGAGTAATCACCGATACTCATTAGTGCTACAATAAATTCGTTTAAAGCATTTTTAGACTAAAAATCGAAATTGAAAAATTATAATTTTCGACTCTGTTCGAATTCGGGTCCGGTCGGCCCAACTGAGCGGTTCAGTGCCAGAAACAATTTGGCTATTTGCAGATCTCCAAAAAATATAAAATCTGCTTAAATATGAGAATATAAATGCATTATTATCAGAGAAGAGCGATTTCATATTTTCAATAAAATATTCTGCCTCAAAGTTAAACATTTGAATTCGGTGTTGTGGCGTTTACCCTTCACGGCACAACTACATTGGCAGGGTTGAATGGCGGGCCGAGTATTCTTAAAAAGAAGTTTTCATTGTTTACACGTAATTCTCTCAAAATACTGCACCAAAATTGGAGTTAAGATAAAATTAATGTTAATTAGCAATTTTACCATTCTTAATCACTGACGCATTTCCTCTGTGTCAAAATTTTCCCGAAATGTCCTTCGTGCCTTTGCAATTAGTTGTATCACCAATTGCACATTGGGTGTTGTTCTGTAGCGAACAGTGACAAAAATGCTGCTAAGGCATGGGAATTAACATGAATTGATGTTACTAAATTATATTACTTACTATTTTAAAGTTTTCTTATTGAACTACCCATGCTTGAGCCATGTTGTTCATTTCGTCTCGGTCGGTTTTAAGGCCCTCAGGAGGAGTGCCTTGACCGAAAAATATTATCTCGGCCTCCTCACCAGCTGTTTTAAAAAATAAATTACTTCCATCACTATTTTACTTATAAAAAAAGAATCTTCTCAGTAGGGATGCCAAACATATGTACAAAAAGGTTCAAAACATATACATATATGTACAAAAAACCAAAATATTTTTACTAAATAAGTAAATAAATATTTTTGAAATTGTTATTTTCTTTTGAAAACAAATTATTGTATAGCTTAAAAATGGCACAAAACCTAACTTAATATGCTTATAATCAATCATTTTTTAGTACTTTAAAAATTATTTGTGCAAAAAAATGAAAATATGTCAGAAAAAAAGCCCATAATATCCACCAAATATGCAAAAAATCACGAAATATATAAAGGTCACGGTTTTTGTTCACAAGCAAAAATAAGAAAGTGTTTTTCCTACTATTTAGAGCATGGAGAAGCCAGAAAAAATATGTATTTATATAAATTTACATTCCAACTTCTCACCAATTGACGCGATGAGACGCGAAAATAGCTGGTCGTAGGTGTAACAAGCCTTTGCCCAGAACCGGATTCGGCCAAATGAATCTGATGTCCTTACGATTGTTACATGTTGTAAAAAAATTAAGATAAAAGTGCTAACATTTTTTTACGCTTGAAACTCTATCAGCGTAACGCGACAGCCACATAGCTAATACATGAGCTCTTTCATGTACTGCTGTGATGAAATGAAAGAATAGGCAGCAATGGCAACAAGGCAAAAATAAAGAAAGAATTCATTTAAATGCGGACGCTTTGAAAATCAATTGCAAATGGCGTTGAATACAAATAAATTTGTTTTAGAAAGAGTTGAAATTATTTATGCATTTTTATTAACAATTTATGGAAAATTACTGCAAATATTCAAATTGTCCAAAAATCTGTAAAGCTTCTCAACAATTATTTGAACTTTTATAAAAATTTTCCGAGAATTCGCAAATTTTTGCAGCCCTATTTATCAGAATATTAATTTTGAAAACTTATTTTGACATTTTTTGAAAAATTTAAAAATAAAAAGCAATAAAAACGAAAATCACCCATAAAAAATGAAAACTTTTCTCAAAAATTCATCTCCAAAATTTAATTATTTATTTGTTTGATAATAATTTTTTGTTTTTAAGAATACTATATCTGAATACTGATTGGCTTACTTTTGTTGCCTTTTGACTATAATTTTATCATTTTACACTCCTAAATTTTAGCTTTTTAGTGCATATTTTTCATTTGTAGTGCCTATTTTTTGGAGTTTTTATGACCTTAAACCTACTTACTTTGGGTGTTTTTAAAATCATCCCTAATCAATAGGCTCTAGGAAAATCCGACACTGGAAAATCCGACATCAACATTAAATCTCAAAAATAATTTTTGATTGTTTTAGTTCGTGAATATTTAAAATACATGTAATAAAAGTTACATATTTAAGTTTTTTAAAATAAATATAATCAATTTAGGTAGGCATATGAATATTTTTTGTATGCGCTCTTATGATCATCTCAAAAAAAGAATTAAAATAATCACTGTGATAATTGGTAAACGAGAATGTAAATAGTTCTTAACAATTTTTAACATATGAATGAGGGATATTCTCCTTTTTTGCATGCTAGTCCGTCCTCTGTTCTCGAATCATTCCGTTCAACCAAACCCCCTGAGTTTGTCACAATGTCTTCCGAAGAGAGCGAAATTCATGAGAATTTACCTGCTGACCTAATCATCCATAGGCAACCGAAGTTGATCAAATCATTTCGTGAAAAAATCGACGCAAAAGAACAATTCTCGGTAAATTCAATTCGGGAACTTGCTAAGCCTAGGCAGAGACATTAACTCAAACAATCTAAAATTTTGTTTCAATTTAAAGTTGGTGTCGGATTTTCCAGTGTCGGATCTTCCGCTTGTGTCGGATTTTCCGGCTCCCATAGCTGGATTTATATAGTTATTTCATTTCCCATTTCTTTACCCATTGATCATCCATCTTCCGTATTTTCATTTTGTTCAATTTTTATCATCTTTTCTTCTCTTCTTTTTTTGTTCCTTTTAAATTATGTAATAAAAACTAAATATGCATGAATTCGGCACAAAATGCACAAAAATTGCATTTTTCTTTCCAAAAATAGAATTTCTTTTTCTTTTTAAGCCAATGTTGACGAAAAAGTTCGGCGTCGTGAGAAAATCACTGAAAATTGCGCTTAAATTTTAAGTAAGTCAAAAAGGACACTCAACTTACAATAAATTATTAAATAAATAAATAAATGACTAAATAAGCAGGAGATTCAAATAATCTCTTTTGTCTGCAAATATATTAAAGTCTCTTCCAAAAAAGCGGAGTATTTTTTCGAAAATGACTAATTTAGGGCAAATCAATTTTCATTATGTTTGAAAGAAGTTTTTGGCAAATGGTGAAAACCCAGGATTTAATGAGTTTATTAAGAAAGGTAGGGACAAGTTTTAGCATAATACAATGGATAATAAGTGACAGACAATGGCCGATGGAAGCGAATGGTCATTAAGTGTTTGATGCCGGTGAAAAACTATCCAAAAATTTTTAAAACTCATTAGGTAATTACGGAAAAAACCCAATCCATTGCAAATTTAATGGGGCATATTTTTTGTGCCATTAATCAAAGCTGCGTTTCACTTCTGTTTTTGAGTTTGTCCAATTTGTTGTCCACTGATGGCTGAGTTTCTGCTAAAAATGGCACAAAATATTTTAAGTTGGGGATGAATTTTTAAATTTTGCATTGTCAGAATCGCAAAAAATGGTAATGCACAAAATGCCAATTGAGGAAAGTCCAGCACCCGTGCCGATTCTGTCCGATCCCACCCTTTTTAACTCCCCCCCCCCCACCCTCTCCCCCACCATTTTCCACAGTTACATCCACAGTAACCGTCAGAATGTCCTTCACCTCGTCGTGCCACCCATTCTCGGAACTCATCAAATCCTAAATTAATTTTTCTTATTTAAATTTACAATTTGTGTTTACCCTGAATGGCATTTTGCATAAAAGTGTACTTTCATTGACAATCGATGGTTTTTTTTTGGAACAAATGGCGTTGGGTCTGAACGTGATCCGCTTTATCTTGCTTTTGAGAAACAATTCGCAATGTCGCCAAGCAGTAACAGCTCGATTCAAATTCTGTGCGAAAGACAAAAAAAAGGATGAAATTTGGACGGGGGTCAAATTTTGTGATGATCGAGATTTTGTGAAACTTTAAAAAATCGAACAACAGTTATGTTTAATCAAAAATTTTAATGTTTTGGGTTCTGAGAATTTTAAAAATTATTGGAAATCCAAATTTTTTCTTTCAATTTAAAAAAAAAATCAAAATATTTGTTGCTTACCACATAAATTCCAATTTAATTGAAGGGAGAAACTCAATTGGTGAATTCCGTCTTGTTTTTCTTCCGGAATTGCCATCAAATTCCACGAAAATCCCTTTATCTTTACGATATTGCTGTGAATTGAACGGATTTTAAGAATTTTAGAAAATTCATAGATTTTCAGTATAAGTCGTCGCCCTGTCGGCGATGGGCTGTCACTCGCTTTTGTCAAAATCCTTAGCTGATTAGAAAATCGCAGTGGAAAATGATCAAATGCAGCGCACTCCGTGGCCACGGAATGCGAATGGGACAGTAAAACGGGAAACATTTCATCGACAGTCAACACTTTGGACGGAACTGTCAAAATTATAGGCAAAAATCAATAAACGAATAGTCTTACTGTACCCAAAAACAGTAGTCAAACAAGAAAATACTGTCTTGTGAATTTAATAAATTCAATTCTCGCTATGGAGAAGCATCGAGACCAGGGTTGGCAGTGATCACGGAAATCACGTGGTTTTTTGGGGTGCCGTGATCACAGGTCACGGATTTTTTCAATTTTTCCGTGATTTTGATCTGTGATTGGTATTTTATTTAGGGAATTTTTATTGAGACGAAAATATGAAATCGATGGGAAAAGTAATTTTTTGAGAAAAAATAAATATGTGTATTTTTTCCAGCGAAATTCCGTTTTTTATATTTAAATAAAAAATCATTAGAAAATTTTTATAATCACGGAACACGTAAATCACGGGGGTTTTGGGGTGCCCTGATCACGAGTCAGGGATTTTTTTAAAGTCCCGTGATCACGTGTTTCCGTGATGATTGGAAATTCAATCACGGCCAGCCCTGATCGAGACCCGGTACAACTCACAAGAAACAAAAAACTGGAGACTAATCATTCGACAATTAATGAATTGAAAAGCATACTGTACCCAAAAACAGTAGCCAAACAAAGCAGTGTAAATAATCATTATAGATAAATTGACTACAGTAATAGGAGTAGTATCGAATTTCGCAATTCGGAGCGTTTGTGCAAAATTTCAGGAATTTTTTGAGTCTCCGGAACCACCCTTACACACACTCACCAATGATTTTCAGAAATTCATCCTGTGCCATTAGTGGGAATCGAATAGCCACCAAAATTGGGCCAAGCATTTTCCGACGATTTTCCCCCGAACATTCGATGCCATTTTTACGGCACCGTTCGTCAGCCCAACGCAGTGCCTAAAAATTAAATTTTTCAAATTAGCAAAAACATTGAATTCTCAAATTTATTATGAAATTAAACAATCTTAATACATATTATGCCCAAATAAAATTGCAAAAATGGAATTATGCCAAAACTTTTTTGCAATTATCAGATTTTAATGAGATTAGAAATTAATTAATTTTAATAAAATTCCCAAATCAATTTTAAATGAGTTATTTCCGCTATATTGTTTTAACATTATCAATTTCTTACGGCTTGCCAAATGGCACTTTCTTCTCCAACTTTTAACTGATCACGGCTCAGAATCTCACAGAATGATTGTTGATCAATAGGTAAAAAATCATCCGATCTGATCAGTATTTGTGCTTTTTGGTCAATGTAAGCCAAGCATCGATCAGTAAAGTCCCAAAATAAAAGTGAAATTATTATTTCATAATTCGAAAATTAATTTTTGTACATTTTCTTGCAGAAGACGAGCTTGGGCAAAGGCAAGAAAAACATTTGGCAATTTTGAAATGGGAAAGTCAGCGAATGCTTCGATCAGACCAATGATGGCATATTTTTTGGCTAAATAATAAATAAATAACAATTAATCCATTAATGAACAATTTCAATTTTTACCCGCATAAAACACAGCCATTGCATTTTGTCCGTTCAAAACACTCAATTTATTCGTGTAAATAAAGCGTAACATCGCCTTAAATGGCACGGCACAAATGTCAGTGACCATCACAGGGTTTGAAGGAGCTTAAAATGAAAATAGAAAGTTTAATTTATTTTATTTGTCCATTTTTCGTACAATTGCCCGCCATTGTCCCATTTTGAGAGTCATAAGCGAACATCGCTTCGAAAACATCCGAGGCGGCCATCAAAAGGGCTTTATGTGCCGGAATTTGCTTAAAAATAAAACTAATTTACCCTTTGTATAAAACATAAAAGTAAAACGTTTTAGACAATAAATACATAAGCATAGTTGCTCATTAAAGAACTTATATAGGAAATGCTAACTTTTGCAGATATGGAATTTGTTTTTGCGCCAGCAGATAAGCGCAATAAATTTTTTATTTAGAGCAGTGATGCTCGAGAGCCTGATATGTCATTAAGGTCACATGCTTTATAAATTTTTTTAAAATATAAAAAGGTCTAATATCCAAGAAATCATTTAGGTCCTTTTCGATAAATGACGAAATAAAATAGGGATTAATTTTTTATTTTAAATTTTGTTTTCATTTGATGCGTATTTTAAAATGTAAAAACCTCATTTAATGACGAAACACCGAATAATTTTAGGTTAATATTCGCAGAATTTCACGCGTAAAATGCATTAATAACCTGAGAAAATACCGATTTATGTGATTTGCATGGGTAGAAAAAATTGTTTTAAAATAAAAAATTATAAATGAACCAAAAATATACAACGCATTTTATAGCGATAAATGACGAAATCGAAAAGGAATTAAAATTTTATTCGTTATTTTAGTTTCTTGTAATCCATATTTTAGAATTTAACAATCCCAATTAATAGGGCTCTAGGAAAATCCGACACTGGAAAATTCGACACCGGAAAATCCGACACTGGAAAATCCGACACAATCGGAAAATCCGACACCGCTGGAAAATCCGACACTAGCGGAAAATCCGGCACTGGAAAATCCGACACCAATTTTAAATTTTAAAAATAATTTTGATACTTTGAGTTAATATTAGAGCTGAGCGGGACCGGGATTTTTGACAAAAACCGGGACCGGGATTTGCCGGGACCAGAAAAGTCGGGACCGGGACCGGGACCAAGTTTTTCGACCGGGACCGGGACCGGGATTGCGAAAAAACCCGGGACCGGGACCAACCGGGACTTTTTCCAAGAGAAAATTTTTTTTGAAAAATTTTAAAAATTTTTGGTGAATTTTGTTACAAAAATTTCCTAAATTCAAAAAGGTACCCATAAAATTTTTTAATTTCGAAGAATTTTTCCATTATTCATTGGAAAATTTTTAAAATTTTCATTTTAGGGGGCGGGGGGAATTTTTGGAATTTTCTGAGTCCCAAAATTCTGGATTTTTCTAACAAATTAACAATCTCTTAAAATTTTTAAGTCGCTGTTTTTGTGGCAATGTTATTTCGAAAAACTTTTGGAACATTGGGAGGGTCGGGGTCCGTCGGTGCCGATAGGCGCCGCCGGAAAAAATTTGAAATTTAGAGTGCGATTTGTTAACAGAATTTGTCAAAAAATGACCAAATATTAGGTTAATTTGTGGTTTTAGGCTGTTTAAAAAAGGCAAAAATATAATTTTTATGTAGAAATATTTTTTATTAATTAAATTTCAATTGATATTGTTGGTAAAGAAAAAAGAAAAAATTATCTGTTCCATCGGGGAATTGAACCCAATGGACAAATAATGAAAGTCAAAAGGTTTAGCCACTTATCCACTTATGCATATGAAAATATGCTTTAAAAGGAAATAAATAATTTATTTTTTTTCTCAAAAATTTTTTCTTCTCCACCAATTTTCTTCTCTTTTCTCACCCAGACCCCATTCTTACCAGTGCTTATTTAGTCCCGCCGGGACCGGGACTGGCAAAACCGGGACCGGGATTTCTTTTTTTTCAAAAACCGGGACCGGGACCGGGACCTGAAAAAACCGGGATTTCCCGCCCCGGTCCCGGTCCCGGTCCCGGTCCCGCTCAGCTCTAGTTAATATTTAAAATACATATAATAAAGTTATAGTACTGAAGTTATTTAAAATAAATATTTTTATTGCCATAATCTATCTAGGTAGGCATATGAATATTTTTCGTATGCCCTTTTTTGATTATCTCAAAAAATAGTTAAAAATAATTTCTGTGATCCTTGTGAAACGTCAATGTAAATAGGCTTAATAATTTTTACATATGGATGAGGTAATTCTCCATTTTGAATGCTATTCCGTCCTCTGTTCTTGAATAATTCGGTTCTACCCCACCCCTTGAGTTTGTTAATGTCTTCTGAAGAGGCGAAATTCATGAGAATTTACCTGGACCCTAATCCTCTCCAGGCAACAGAAGTTGATCAGATCATTTGTGAAAAAATCGACGCAAAAAAAAAATAATTCTTGGTAAATTCAATATGAGAACTTGCTAAGCCTAGGTAGATAGCAGGGGTGTGACTTGTCTCAGAAAAGACGAGAGCGAGAGTTTGGCGAGAGGCGAGAGTCCCCAAAAACACGAGAGTTGGCGAGAGGCGAGAGGACGAGAGGCGAGAGTTTTTCAATTTTTTTTCTGTAGCCTTATTTTTTAATTAAAAAAAAACTTCAAAATCGTATATTAAATTAGGGTTACGGGCCCGGGTATTTGTTAATAACCTGAGAAAATACCGATTTATGTGATTTGCATGGGTAGAAAAAATTGTTTTAAAATAAAAAATTATAAATGAACCAAAAATATACAACGCATTTTATAGCGGTAAATGACGAAATCGAAAAGGAATTAAAATTTTATTCGTTATTTTAGTTTCTTGAAATCTGTCGCAACTCGCGCTTTTTGAAGCTAAGCTTGAGAAGGATTTCGTATTTGACCTTTCCAAAATTGTACTTTGAAATCGCTATTTTTGCACATGAAAGTAAAAAAATGTCCATTTTAAGAAAGTTAAAAATTTTTGCATTCTGTAGGCTTGAGCCAAAACCTAAGCCCGAGCAAACCTAAGCCTAGGCCAAGCCTTAAGCTTAAGCCTAATTGCCTTTGTACAACAATGGTGTACGAGTTGCTTTTCGTATGAGTTGGCATGACACCAACAAAATTGACCAAAATAAATAGCATATATTCATGATTGATCGAACCTTAAAATGTAATATATTATCATTAGCCAATTCATTTAATTATCTCACGTGCTCTCAACACATTTGTCCGAGTTCTTTAAACAGAATTCAAAAAGCTCTACAATGAAAAAGTGATTTTCTACGGGGTTTCCGATAAATGCCTTAATATGAAAAAAATAAATTTTTTTTATTTAAATGTTGGTGCCCTAGAAAACAAATTTATAAAATTAAAAAACCAAAGATTTACAAGAATATGCTGAAAAACATTAAACATAGGGCATTTTTTTGATTAAAATTTATATTTTGAATTAAAAAATGTATTTTAATTAGCGCGAAAATAAAATAAAATAGACTTACTTAGATTATCCATGCATTTTTTCCGGACTATTCAGCGTATATTGAAAAAAAATTATTCGATGACTTGCTATTAATTGGGATTGTTAAATTCTAAAATATGGATTACAAGAAACTAAAATAACGAATAAAATTTTAATTCCTTTTCGATTTCGTCATTTATCGCTATAAAATGCGTTGTATATTTTTGGTTCATTTATAATTTTTTATTTTAAAACAATTTTTTCTACCCATGCAAATCACATAAATCGGTATTTTCTCAGGTTATTAATGCATTTTACGCGTGAAATTCTGCGAATATTAGCCTAAAATTATTCGGTGTTTCGTCATTAAATGAGGTTTTTACATTTTAAAATACGCATCAAATGAAAACAAAATTTAAAATAAAAAATTAATCCCTATTTTATTTCGTCATTTATCGAAAAGGACCTAAATGATTTCTTGGATATTAGACCTTTTTATATTTTAAAAAAATTTATAAAGCATGTGACCTTAATGACATATCAAATTCAAAAAGCTCTACAATGAAAAAGTGATTTTCTACGGGGTTTCCGATAAATGCCTTAATATGAAAAAAAGAAATTTTTTTATTTAAATGTTGGTGCCCTAGAAAACAAATTTATAAAATTAAAAAACCAAAGATTTACAAGAATATGCTGAAAAGCATTAAACATAGGGCATTTTTTTGATTAAAATTTATATTTTGAATTAAAAAATGTATTTTAATTAGCGCGAAAATAAAATAAAATAGACTTACTTAGATTATCCATGCATTTTTTCCGGACTATTCAGCGTATATTGAAAAAAAATTATTCGATGACTTGCTATTAATTGGGATTGTTAAATTCTAAAATATGGATTACAAGAAACTAAAATAACGAATAAAATTTTAATTCCTTTTCGATTTCGTCATTTATCGCTATAAAATGCGTTGTATATTTTTGGTTCATTTATAATTTTTTATTTTAAAACAATTTTTTCTACCCATGCAAATCACATAAATCGGTATTTTCTCAGGTTATTAATGCATTTTACGCGTGAAATTCTGCGAATATTAGCCTAAAATTATTCGGTGTTTCGTCATTAAATGAGGTTTTCACATTTTAAAATACGCATCAAATGAAAACAAAATTTAAAATAAAAAATTAATCCCTATTTTATTTCGTCATTTATCGAAAAGGACCTAAATGATTTCTTGGATATTAGACCTTTTTATATTTTAAAAAAATTTATAAAGCATGTGACCTTAATGACATATCAAATTCAAAAAGCTCTACAATGAAAAAGTGATTTTCTACGGGGTTTCCGATAAATGCCTTAATATGAAAAAAATAAATTTTTTTATTTAAATGTTGGTGCCCTAGAAAACAAATTTATAAAATTAAAAAACCAAAGATTTACAAGAATATGCTGAAAAACATTAAACATAGGGCATTTTTTTGATTAAAATTTATATTTTGAATTAAAAAATGTATTTTAATTAGCGCGAAAATAAAATAAAATAGACTTACTTAGATTATCCATGCATTTTTTCCGGACTATTCAGCGTATATTGAAAAAAAATTATTCGATGACTTGCTATTAATTGGGATTGTTAAATTCTAAAATATGGATTACAAGAAACTAAAATAACGAATAAAATTTTAATTCCTTTTCGATTTCGTCATTTATCGCTATAAAATGCGTTGTATATTTTTGGTTCATTTATAATTTTTTATTTTAAAACAATTTTTTCTACCCATGCAAATCACATAAATCGGTATTTTCTCAGGTTATTAATGCATTTTACGCGTGAAATTCTGCGAATATTAGCCTAAAATTATTCGGTGTTTCGTCATTAAATGAGGTTTTTACATTTTAAAATACGCATCAAATGAAAACAAAATTTAAAATAAAAAATTAATCCCTATTTTATTTCGTCATTTATCGAAAAGGACCTAAATGATTTCTTGGATATTAGACCTTTTTATATTTTAAAAAAATTTATAAAGCATGTGACCTTAATGACATATCAAATTCAAAAAGCTCTACAATGAAAAAGTGATTTTCTACGGGGTTTCCGATAAATGCCTTAATATGAAAAAAATAAATTTTTTTATTTAAATGTTGGTGCCCTAGAAAACAAATTTATAAAATTAAAAAACCAAAGATTTACAAGAATATGCTGAAAAACATTAAACATAGGGCATTTTTTTGATTAAAATTTATATTTTGAATTAAAAAATGTATTTTAATTAGCGCGAAAATAAAATAAAATAGACTTACTTAGATTAGCCATGCTTTTTTTCCGGACTATTCAGCGTATATTGAAAAAAAATTATTCGATGACTTGCTATTAATTGGGATTGTTAAATTCTAAAATATGGATTACAAGAAACTAAAATAACGAATAAAATTTTAATTCCTTTTCGATTTCGTCATTTATCGCTATAAAATGCGTTGTATATTTTTGGTTCATTTATAATTTTTTATTTTAAAACAATTTTTTCTACCCATGCAAATCACATAAATCGGTATTTTCTCAGGTTATTAATGCATTTTACGCGTGAAATTCTGCGAATATTAGCCTAAAATTATTCGGTGTTTCGTCATTAAATGAGGTTTTTACATTTTAAAATACGCATCAAATGAAAACAAAATTTAAAATGAAAAATTAATCCCTATTTTATTTCGTCATTTATCGAAAAGGACCTAAATGATTTCTTGGATATTAGACCTTTTTATATTTTAAAAAAATTTATAAAGCATGTGACCTTAATGACATATCAAATTCAAAAAGCTCTACAATGAAAAAGTGATTTTCTACGGGGTTTCCGATAAATGCCTTAATATGAAAAAAATAAATTTTTTTATTTAAATGTTGGTGCCCTAGAAAACAAATTTATAAAATTAAAAAACCAAAGATTTACAAGAATATGCTGAAAAACATTAAACATAGGGCATTTTTTTGATTAAAATTTATATTTTGAATTAAAAAATGTATTTTAATTAGCGCGAAAATAAAATAAAATAGACTTACTTAGATTAGCCATGCATTTTTTCCGGACTATTCAGCGTATATTGAAAAAAAATTATTCGATGACTTGCTATTAATTGGGATTGTTAAATTCTAAAATATGGATTACAAGAAACTAAAATAACGAATAAAATTTTAATTCCTTTTCGATTTCGTCATTTATCGCTATAAAATGCGTTGTATATTTTTGGTTCATTTATAATTTTTTATTTTAAAACAATTTTTTCTACCCATGCAAATCACATAAATCGGTATTTTCTCAGGTTATTAATGCATTTTACGCGTGAAATTCTGCGAATATTAGCCTAAAATTATTCGGTGTTTCGTCATTAAATGAGGTTTTTACATTTTAAAATACGCATCAAATGAAAACAAAATTTAAAATAAAAAATTAATCCCTATTTTATTTCGTCATTTATCGAAAAGGACCTAAATGATTTCTTGGATATTAGACCTTTTTATATTTTAAAAAATTTATAAAGCATGTGACCTTAATGACATATCAAATTCAAAAAGCTCTACAATGAAAAAGTGATTTTCTACGGGGTTTCCGATAAATGCCTTAATATGAAAAAAATAAATTTTTTTATTTAAATGTTGGTGCCCTAGAAAACAAATTTATAAAATTAAAAAACCAAAGATTTACAAGAATATGCTGAAAAACATTAAACATAGGGCATTTTTTTGATTAAAATTTATATTTTGAATTAAAAAATGTATTTTAATTAGCGCGAAAATAAAATAAAATAGACTTACTTAGATTATCCATGCATTTTTTCCGGACTATTCAGCGTATATTGAAAAAAAATTATTCGATGACTTGCTATTAATTGGGATTGTTAAATTCTAAAATATGGATTACAAGAAACTAAAATAACGAATAAAATTTTAATTCCTTTTCGATTTCGTCATTTATCGCTATAAAATGCGTTGTATATTTTTGGTTCATTTATAATTTTTTATTTTAAAACAATTTTTTCTACCCATGCAAATCACATAAATCGGTATTTTCTCAGGTTATTAATGCATTTTACGCGTGAAATTCTGCGAATATTAGCCTAAAATTATTCGGTGTTTCGTCATTAAATGAGGTTTTTACATTTTAAAATACGCATCAAATGAAAACAAAATTTAAAATGAAAAATTAATCCCTATTTTATTTCGTCATTTATCGAAAAGGACCTAAATGATTTCTTGGATATTAGACCTTTTTATATTTTAAAAAAATTTATAAAGCATGTGACCTTAATGACATATCAAATTCAAAAAGCTCTACAATGAAAAAGTGATTTTCTACGGGGTTTCCGATAAATGCCTTAATATGAAAAAAATAAATTTTTTTATTTAAATGTTGGTGCCCTAGAAAACAAATTTATAAAATTAAAAAACCAAAGATTTACAAGAATATGCTGAAAAACATTAAACATAGGGCATTTTTTTGATTAAAATTTATATTTTGAATTAAAAAATGTATTTTAATTAGCGCGAAAATAAAATAAAATAGACTTACTTAGATTAGCCATGCTTTTTTCCGGACTATTCAGCGTATATTGAAAAAAAATTATTCGATGACTTGCTATTAATTGGGATTGTTAAATTCTAAAATATGGATTACAAGAAACTAAAATAACGAATAAAATTTTAATTCCTTTTCGATTTCGTCATTTATCGCTATAAAATGCGTTGTATATTTTTGGTTCATTTATAATTTTTTATTTTAAAACAATTTTTTCTACCCATGCAAATCACATAAATCGGTATTTTCTCAGGTTATTAATGCATTTTACGCGTGAAATTCTGCGAATATTAGCCTAAAATTATTCGGTGTTTCGTCATTAAATGAGGTTTTTACATTTTAAAATACGCATCAAATGAAAACAAAATTTAAAATAAAAAATTAATCCCTATTTTATTTCGTCATTTATCGAAAAGGACCTAAATGATTTCTTGGATATTAGACCTTTTTATATTTTAAAAAAATTTATAAAGCATGTGACCTTAATGACATATCAAATTCAAAAAGCTCTACAATGAAAAAGTGATTTTCTACGGGGTTTCCGATAAATGCCTTAATATGAAAAAAATAAATTTTTTTATTTAAATGTTGGTGCCCTAGAAAACAAATTTATAAAATTAAAAAACCAAAGATTTACAAGAATATGCTGAAAAACATTAAACATAGGGCATTTTTTTGATTAAAATTTATATTTTGAATTAAAAAATGTATTTTAATTAGCGCGAAAATAAAATAAAATAGACTTACTTAGATTAGCCATGCATTTTTTCCGGACTATTCAGCGTATATTGAAAAAAAATTATTCGATGACTTGCTATTAATTGGGATTGTTAAATTCTAAAATATGGATTACAAGAAACTAAAATAACGAATAAAATTTTAATTCCTTTTCGATTTCGTCATTTATCGCTATAAAATGCGTTGTATATTTTTGGTTCATTTATAATTTTTTATTTTAAAACAATTTTTTCTACCCATGCAAATCACATAAATCGGTATTTTCTCAGGTTATTAATGCATTTTACGCGTGAAATTCTGCGAATATTAGCCTAAAATTATTCGGTGTTTCGTCATTAAATGAGGTTTTTACATTTTAAAATACGCATCAAATGAAAACAAAATTTAAAATAAAAAATTAATCCCTATTTTATTTCGTCATTTATCGAAAAGGACCTAAATGATTTCTTGGATATTAGACCTTTTTATATTTTAAAAAATTTATAAAGCATGTGACCTTAATGACATATCAAATTCAAAAAGCTCTACAATGAAAAAGTGATTTTCTACGGGGTTTCCGATAAATGCCTTAATATGAAAAAAATAAATTTTTTTATTTAAATGTTGGTGCCCTAGAAAACAAATTTATAAAATTAAAAAACCAAAGATTTACAAGAATATGCTGAAAAACATTAAACATAGGGCATTTTTTTGATTAAAATTTATATTTTGAATTAAAAAATGTATTTTAATTAGCGCGAAAATAAAATAAAATAGACTTACTTAGATTAGCCATGCATTTTTTCCGGACTATTCAGCGTATATTGAAAAAAAATTATTCGATGACTTGCTATTAATTGGGATTGTTAAATTCTAAAATATGGATTACAAGAAACTAAAATAACGAATAAAATTTTAATTCCTTTTCGATTTCGTCATTTATCGCTATAAAATGCGTTGTATATTTTTGGTTCATTTATAATTTTTTATTTTAAAACAATTTTTTCTACCCATGCAAATCACATAAATCGGTATTTTCTCAGGTTATTAATGCATTTTACGCGTGAAATTCTGCGAATATTAGCCTAAAATTATTCGGTGTTTCGTCATTAAATGAGGTTTTTACATTTTAAAATACGCATCAAATGAAAACAAAATTTAAAATAAAAAATTAATCCCTATTTTATTTTTATCGAAAAGGACCTAAATGATTTCTTGGATATTAGACCTTTTTATATTTTAAAAAAATTTATAAAGCATGTGACCTTAATGACATATCAAATTCAAAAAGCTCTACAATGAAAAAGTGATTTTCTACGGGGTTTCCGATAAATGCCTTAATATGAAAAAAATAAATTTTTTTATTTAAATGTTGGTGCCCTAGAAAACAAATTTATAAAATTAAAAAACCAAAGATTTACAAGAATATGCTGAAAAACATTAAACATAGGGCATTTTTTTGATTAAAATTTATATTTTGAATTAAAAAATGTATTTTAATTAGCGCGAAAATAAAATAAAATAGACTTACTTAGATTATCCATGCATTTTTTCCGGACTATTCAGCGTATATTGAAAAAAAATTATTCGATGACTTGCTATTAATTGGGATTGTTAAATTCTAAAATATGGATTACAAGAAACTAAAATAACGAATAAAATTTTAATTCCTTTTCGATTTCGTCATTTATCGCTATAAAATGCGTTGTATATTTTTGGTTCATTTATAATTTTTTATTTTAAAACAATTTTTTCTACCCATGCAAATCACATAAATCGGTATTTTCTCAGGTTATTAATGCATTTTACGCGTGAAATTCTGCGAATATTAGCCTAAAATTATTCGGTGTTTCGTCATTAAATGAGGTTTTTACATTTTAAAATACGCATCAAATGAAAACAAAATTTAAAATAAAAAATTAATCCCTATTTTATTTCGTCATTTATCGAAAAGGACCTAAATGATTTCTTGGATATTAGACCTTTTTATATTTTAAAAAAATTTATAAAGCATGTGACCTTAATGACATATCAAATTCAAAAAGCTCTACAATGAAAAAGTGATTTTCTACGGGGTTTCCGATAAATGCCTTAATATGAAAAAAATAAATTTTTTTATTTAAATGTTGGTGCCCTAGAAAACAAATTTATAAAATTAAAAAACCAAAGATTTACAAGAATATGCTGAAAAACATTAAACATAGGGCATTTTTTTGATTAAAATTTATATTTTGAATTAAAAAATGTATTTTAATTAGCGCGAAAATAAAATAAAATAGACTTACTTAGATTATCCATGCATTTTTTCCGGACTATTCAGCGTATATTGAAAAAAAATTATTCGATGACTTGCTATTAATTGGGATTGTTAAATTCTAAAATATGGATTACAAGAAACTAAAATAACGAATAAAATTTTAATTCCTTTTCGATTTCGTCATTTATCGCTATAAAATGCGTTGTATATTTTTGGTTCATTTATAATTTTTTATTTTAAAACAATTTTTTCTACCCATGCAAATCACATAAATCGGTATTTTCTCAGGTTATTAATGCATTTTACGCGTGAAATTCTGCGAATATTAGCCTAAAATTATTCGGTGTTTCGTCATTAAATGAGGTTTTTACATTTTAAAATACGCATCAAATGAAAACAAAATTTAAAATAAAAAATTAATCCCTATTTTATTTCGTCATTTATCGAAAAGGACCTAAATGATTTCTTGGATATTAGACCTTTTTATATTTTAAAAAATTTATAAAGCATGTGACCTTAATGACATATCAAATTCAAAAAGCTCTACAATGAAAAAGTGATTTTCTACGGGGTTTCCGATAAATGCCTTAATATGAAAGAAATAAATTTTTTTATTCAAATTTTGGTGCCCTGGAAAACAAATTTATAAAATTAAAAAACCAAAGATTTACAAGAATATGCTGAAAAACATTAAACATAGGGCATTTTTTTGATTAAAATTTATATTTTGAATTAAAAAATGTATTTTAATTAGCGCGAAAATAAAATAAAATAGACTTACTTAGATTATCCATGCATTTTTTCCGGACTATTCAGCGTATATTGAAAAAAAATTATTCGATGACTTGCTATTAATTGGGATTGTTAAATTCTAAAATATGGATTACAAGAAACTAAAATAACGAATAAAATTTTAATTCCTTTTCGATTTCGTCATTTATCGCTATAAAATGCGTTGTATATTTTTTGGTTCATTTATAACTTTTTATTTTAAAACAATTTTTTCTACCCATGCAAATCACATAAATCGGTATTTTCTCAGGTTATTAATGCATTTTACGCGTGAAATTCTGCGAATATTAGCCTAAAATTATTCGGTGTTTCGTCATTAAATGAGGTTTTTACATTTTAAAATACGCATCAAATGAAAACAAAATTTAAAATAAAAAATTAATCCCTATTTTATTTCGTCATTTATCGAAAAGGACCTAAATGATTTCTTGGATATTAGACCTTTTTATATTTTAATAAAATTTATAAAGCATGTGACCTTAATGACATATCAAATTCAAAAAGCTCTACAATGAAAAAGTGATTTTCTACGGGGTTTCCGATAAATGCCTTAATATGAAAGAAATAAATTTTTTTATTCAAATTTTGGTGCCCTGGAAAACAAATTTATAAAATTAAAAAACCAAAGATTTACAAGAATATGCTGAAAAACATTAAACATAGGGCATTTTTTTGATTAAAATTTATATTTTGAATTAAAAAATGTATTTTAATTAGCGCGAAAATAAAATAAAATAGACTTACTTAGATTATCCATGCATTTTTTCCGGACTATTCAGCTTATATTGAAAAAAAATTATTCGATGACTTGCTATTAATTGGGATTGTTAAATTCTAAAATATGGATTACAAGAAACTAAAATAACGAATAAAATTTTAATTCCTTTTCGATTTCGTCATTTATCGCTATAAAATGCGTTGTATATTTTTGGTTCATTTATAACGTTTTATTTTAAAACAATTTTTTCTACCCATGCAAATCACATAAATCGGTATTTTCTCAGGTTATTAATGCATTTTACGCGTGAAATTCTGCGAATATTAGCCTAAAATTATTCGGTGTTTCGTCATTAAATGAGGTTTTTACATTTTAAAATACGCATCAAATGAAAACAAAATTTAAAATGAAAAATTAATCCCTATTTTATTTCGTCATTTATCGAAAAGGACCTAAATGATTTCTTGGATATTAGACCTTTTTATATTTTAAAAAAATTTATAAAGCATGTGACCTTAATGACATATCAAATTCAAAAAGCTCTACAATGAAAAAGTGATTTTCTACGGGGTTTCCGATAAATGCCTTAATATGAAAAAAATAAATTTTTTTATTTAAATGTTGGTGCCCTAGAAAACAAATTTATAAAATTAAAAAACCAAAGATTTACAAGAATATGCTGAAAAACATTAAACATAGGGCATTTTTTTGATTAAAATTTATATTTTGAATTAAAAAATGTATTTTAATTAGCGCGAAAATAAAATAAAATAGACTTACTTAGATTATCCATGCATTTTTTCCGGACTATTCAGCGTATATTGAAAAAAAATTATTCGATGACTTGCTATTAATTGGGATTGTTAAATTCTAAAATATGGATTACAAGAAACTAAAATAACGAATAAAATTTTAATTCCTTTTCGATTTCGTCATTTATCGCTATAAAATGCGTTGTATATTTTTGGTTCATTTATAATTTTTTATTTTAAAACAATTTTTTCTACCCATGCAAATCACATAAATCGGTATTTTCTCAGGTTATTAATGCATTTTACAGCGTGAAATTCTGCGAATATTAGCCTAAAATTATTCGGTGTTTCGTCATTAAATGAGGTTTTTACATTTTAAAATACGCATCAAATGAAAACAAAATTTAAAATGAAAAATTAATCCCTATTTTATTTCGTCATTTATTGAAAAGGACCTAAATGATTTCTTGGATATTAGACCTTTTTATATTTTAAAAAAATTTATAAAGCATGTGACCTTAATGACATATCAAATTCAAAAAGCTCTACAATGAAAAAGTGATTTTCTACGGGGTTTCCGATAAATGCCTTAATATGAAAAAAATAAATTTTTTTATTTAAATGTTGGTGCCCTAGAAAACAAATTTATAAAATTAAAAAACCAAAGATTTACAAGAATATGCTGAAAAACATTAAACATAGGGCATTTTTTTGATTAAAATTTATATTTTGAATTAAAAAATGTATTTTAATTAGCGCGAAAATAAAATAAAATAGACTTACTTAGATTATCCATGCATTTTTTCCGGACTATTCAGCGTATATTGAAAAAAAATTATTCGATGACTTGCTATTAATTGGGATTGTTAAATTCTAAAATATGGATTACAAGAAACTAAAATAACGAATAAAATTTTAATTCCTTTTCGATTTCGTCATTTATCGCTATAAAATGCGTTGTATATTTTTTGGTTCATTTATAACTTTTTATTTTAAAACAATTTTTTCTACCCATGCAAATCACATAAATCGGTATTTTCTCAGGTTATTAATGCATTTTACGCGTGAAATTCTGCGAATATTAGCCTAAAATTATTCGGTGTTTCGTCATTAAATGAGGTTTTTACATTTTAAAATACGCATCAAATGAAAACAAAATTTAAAATAAAAAATTAATCCCTATTTTATTTCGTCATTTATCGAAAAGGACCTAAATGATTTCTTGGATATTAGACCTTTTTATATTTTAATAAAATTTATAAAGCATGTGACCTTAATGACATATCAAATTCAAAAAGCTCTACAATGAAAAAGTGATTTTCTACGGGGTTTCCGATAAATGCCTTAATATGAAAGAAATAAATTTTTTTAATTCAAATTTGGTGCCCTGGAAAACAAATTTATAAAATTAAAAAACCAAAGATTTACAAGAATATGCTGAAAAACATTAAACATAGGGCATTTTTTTGATTAAAATTTATATTTTGAATTAAAAAATGTATTTTAATTAGCGCGAAAATAAAATAAAATAGACTTACTTAGATTATCCATGCATTTTTTCCGGACTATTCAGCGTATATTGAAAAAAAATTATTCGATGACTTGCTATTAATTGGAATTGTTAAATTCTAAAATATGGATTACAAGAAACTAAAATAACGAATAAAATTTTAATTCCTTTTCGATTTCGTCATTTATCGCTATAAAATGCGTTGTATATTTTTGGTTCATTTTGGCTATGCTCCAATTTACGCTTCCAATCATTGCCCATCCTTATTTTCTTTGACCACAACTTTTTTATTTGGTCAACCCCTATTGCATTTTTAAAAATGTTATTTTTTATTAAGTTTAGCCCATGCTATAGATTCAAGCTTTAGTTTGATAGGTATAGAGCAAGGATGGAAGGAATTCCGACTTTCAATTTCAAAAAATTTTTGGGGCCTCAGAAATGCCATCCCTGGTATAAAGTCTCAGTGACAAACGATCAGTGAAAATAATCGGTCACCGATAAAAGCAATGTTTGTGGCTTTTGTGTGTCGTTCCGTCGCTTGTAACATTCGATAGTGTGCCTAAGTAATTCTCTAAATCATTTTTTGCGGGTTTTTCAGTTAGGTGAGTAATAATGTTTGGATGGACATTTTCCCACATTTTGACCGTCCTCAACTCGGCCTAAAAATGTCATTGCTTTCGCTGATCACTAATATGACATTCATTTCGAGCTATTTCGAATCCCGAACCCGAATTCGAACAAAAGTTTAAAATTAATTTTTCACCAAAATTCACCTGTATTATCCAAAATCGATTCAAATACACTAAATGACCATGAATCCTTATTTTCTATTATATTCCATGTATCTGACTCGATTTTTGATCATAAATATGAATTTTGCTGACTGAGAAATTAATTTTCGACTTTTGTTCCAAATCAGGTCCGGGTTTCGAAATTGATGAAAACTGTTCTTAGGTTTGTGATTAGCGACCCAGAAAACCCATGGAAAAGCTTTTTTGACAATTTTTTCAAAATGTTTACAAAAAAAAATGTTTGAATTCGGGTTCGTGATTCGAAATAGGTCGAAATAGATGTCATATCGGTATCAGCACCCCTGAAAACCCCCCATGTGCACCACTTAAAAGCTGAAATTCTTTTTTTCGACCTTTTTTTTGTGGGACCAGTAAAGCGTACGATTACCTAACCATTTTTATTAACGTATAAATTCTTTCTTGTTCAGATACATCGATTATTCGGTCATCACATTTCTCCGTTCCAATCAGCAAATTTTTGACAAAAGAGGCACCAATTTTGAGATGATTGTGACTGCATACGAACACTAAGCTGGTTTCAGTTTGATTTGGAATGTTATGGCCCGTCAAATTGGCCAATTTTTGCGCCGAGCGTTCGCCATTTAGGCTTTTACAATAGAGATTATCTGAACCATTTGCTTCGTCTCTCTCACCAACAATTAGCTTACAAAAAGAGATGATTAACTTTTTTGATCTTAACTCTTTCAATATTTAATTAAATTCTATGAAATTTTATAGCTTATATATGAAACTTAGAGCTATCGAATTATACCATGAATGTTTAATTATATTACTTATAAGGAAAGTTATTAAACGCGAAACATAGTGTCTTTTTGTGGGTATTTCATGTTCCAAAGGTCGAATATTTTTTCAAAAAAGGAGAATATATTTGTCTAGAATCGAATAATTTTGAACCGGAAAAGTAAAATAGACAAGAAACCAACAAAAAAAATTAGTAAAAATTTTCAAAATTTTTGACGGTCTCTAGCTCAGTGAAACACAAAAATTTTTTAACCAAAATTATATCATTGGATAGAGCAGACTTTATAGTACAACTTAGCAAAAGGAATTTTTTTAATATCATCTTTTTTAAATTTTTAATAATTTATTAGAAAACATGGTCACATGCTTACCCTGGTCCTACCCAGGGTAAGAATCTTACCCGCAGCTGAAGGTAAACTTACCAGTTACTCGATTCTTTTAGTTCGGGTTAAAAGTTACCCGCAGCTGAGGGTTAGTTTACCCGGTAAACTAACCCTCAGCTGCGGGTTGCTCTTTTAGTACGGGTAACGGGTAGGTTTACCCGCACAGCTTAATAATTTTATTTTTTAGGCATTAATTAATTTTTCAATGGGAATCAACCCACTGAGAAAAAAGTAAAACGTTCCGCCGAGAGAAAATACAGCATCAAATAAATTTTTGAGTATTTATAGAAATTTCTTTTAAAAACTTAGAATTTTTTTGAAAATGTAACCATAATCAATCGATTTTTTTTGAAAAAAAACAAATATAATTAGTAGGGCTTGGTTTTTTAGCAAATGTTCTGCGCATTTAATACGTACAGATAAGCACGAAAAACGCGATTTCCGCTTGGTTTGGGTTCCTTAACTTTTGATCGGAATTCCATTTATCATGCAAAGAACGTGTTTGAGTCAGTATTTTTCCGCGCTTTTTTTGAGCAAAATTTTTTTTTCGAAATTGGAAAATTGACTAAAACACAGTTAAAGGGGTGGGTAAACTGTAAACCAACTTGAAACACATAACTAAGCTTAAATTTATCTAAAATATTTAAAATTTCATCGATTCAACCTCGAATTTTTGAATTTCTACCTCAAAAAACGAATCGTGGTAATAAAAACGAATCGGGGTAAAAACGAATTGACCAAAAACGAATCGTCCTTTTACCGTCGAAATCAATCTCTGTCGAATTCACTCGTTGTCGAAATCACGCGCAGACAGTAAAAAAAGCGAAATATGTTACTGTCGAAATCACATACACCGACATTGATGGACATTCTCCCATTTTTCCGTCGTCATAAACTCGGCCTCACATTGGCACTGCTTTCGCCACGTTTCGATGCTTTGGTGGACAAACATTTTGATGGCAAATCAGAATTGACAATTTGGAGACATATCCGAATTCACAAGGAATTAGCAGGACCAAAAGCGACATTGTCTGTCCGAATTGATGGCGATGATGTGGAATTTCCTTGGCCCGACCGTCCGTTGCCGAACAAAATTCGCATTCAATTCATTCGGATTGAGTAATATTATATAACATAATTTTTTGTGTGTATTATTTATGATTGTCAGCTTTTTCAGGTACATTGGCCATGTCGTCATCGAATTGCTCCGCTCCAATCAGCAAATCTTCGACAAAGGCACAAATTTGTATTTGAATTTATGTTCATACAACACAGAAAGCAATGTCCAGCCAATTTGGGATGTTTTTGTCCGTCAAATTTGGCCCATTTTTACGACGACAAATGTCCATCATTTGGCTTTTTATAGTTGATGATTCCAGGCCATGTCGAAAGAAATTTCAAGCGGATTTGTGACGTTTTTTTCCGTCAAATTTGGCCCATTTTTACGACAACAAAGTCCATCATTTGATTTAAAGATGACGGCTACTCTGCTGCTGCAGTTTATGCGTCCAACCAATCCACCCGATGACATTACTCAGTTTTTTCGGCCATAACAATGCTGAATTTCGAGTTTTCAGAAATTCAAGGGCATATCGAGACCCATGGCTTTAGGGAGGCTGAATTCAAAAATTATAGGTTTTCGGGGTCGATGATCGCGAATCCGGCATCCATTTCAGCCTTTTCCAAATCCCGAACCGAACTCGAACAAGAAGTCCAAAAATTTTTTTTTCATTTAGTCTAAAATAGTTTTAAATGATTTTTAATTGAAGCACTGATGACTTTCAGTTCCTTTCCGTGTATTTAAACAATGTTGACCAATAATATGAAAACCAAAAATTTTATTTTCCGACTTTTTGTTCGAATTCGGGTCCGGGATTTGAAATTGGCCCAAACGAATACCGGATTCGCGATCAGCGACCACGAAACCTATAGTTTGCATATTTTATTATGAAATGAAAAAAGATATATTTGTGTATGTGGCCTAAACTACACAAGAGCCGGTGTGTTTTGCAGGACGTTGTATTCGTTTTCGCCAAAAAAAAAAAAGACTATTTTTGCCATTTTGGGGTCGATTGCGTAAACTGTATGCAGTAGAGATGGATGTCATATTCATGGTCAGCGATCCAGCAAACCCCATGAAAGATGTTTTTGAGGACTTTTTTAAACTTATTAATTCTTTTGAAAAAGGGGGGGAACAAACTGCACTATTACCCAATAATTGGATTGGGTGAGTGTAACAGATAATTCACAACCATCCAATTCAAATTGCACTTAATTTTAGACCATTATCGCCACCAGCGAAATAAGAATAAGCGGATCAAAGCATGGAAAATGTCGTCTAATTGCGCATGAATTAATTACATTTGTGAAATGATCGGTCTCATCAATTGGAAACGGATTTGATGCTCATTTTTTCTCAGAAATGCTCTCTCATTTTCATTTGTTGATTCTTTCGTTCGAATACACAAGAAGCCTTAAAATTTATTTTGCAATGTTAAGAAATGGGCAATATAAATGTTAATTCGTATTCAGCGACCCCGAAAACCCTAAAATAGACTAAATAATCCTGTATTTTATTGGTACAACAATAAAAAAGGGTTTTTGCGTAATTTGGGTAGTAATCGGGGGGTTTTCAGGGGCGCTGTTTACGAATATAACACCAATTTCGATCTGTTCCGAATCCCGAACCTGAATTCGAACATTTTTTTAAACAAAGAGTTGTCAAACACGCCTTTCCTGAGCTTTTCGGGGTCTTCTCTAATCACGAATCTAACATCAGTTTTGGTTCAATTCAGAAACCGGACCCGAATTCGACAAAAGGCGAAAATTAATTATTTTTTTCACGAAAATTCACATTTATTGTCCAAAATCGATTCAAATGACGGAATATAATAGAAAACAGACAATCACAGTCATTTAGTGCAATTGAATATCGATTTTGGACAATATATGTGAATTCTGGTAGAAAATTTTTAGACTTTTGTTCGGTTATCCAATAAAAAAACAGGGTCCAAAAATGTTTGATACTGAACTGGCGCCCTTTAAGCAGCACTAAGACGGAACGGATCCTTACCGTTTTACAGAAAGAAGGGGAAAATCAAAATTTAAATACCTAAGTAAGTCTGTCCGATTTATGAGAAAGCCCATATAAAAGGCAGAGAAATTGTCAGTTACTTTCATTTTTACAATAATTACTACGACAAAAATGTGCTCAGCTAATTGCGACAAAATGGACCAAAGACCTTTAAGGAAAATGTGAGGAAATTAAATTTAAAGTTTCCGGTCTCTAGACAGGGCTGAGGCTTCCCTGGCACGCTCATCTGAGAGCCGAGGTTTAATTATATTTTCACAATTTCAGTTGGGTGTGCAACGACGTTTTGATGGATATTCTGCCCTTTTTTGACCTTCCTCAACTCGGACTCAAATTGGCAATTCTTTCGCCACGTTTCAATGCGCTGGTGGACACGCATTTTGCTGGCAAATCAGAATTGACAATTTGGAGACATATCCGAATTCACAAGGAATTAGCAGGACCAAAAGCGACATTGTCTGTCCGAACTGATGGCGATGATGTGGAATTTCCTTGGCCCGACCGTCCGTTGCCGAACAAAATTCGCATTCAATTCATTCGGATTGAGTAATATTATATTCAACATAATTTTTTGTGTGTATTATTTTTGTGCCCCCTTTTCAGGTACATTGACCATTCCGTCATCGAATTGCTCCGCTCCAATCAGCAAATCTTCGACAAAGGCACAAATTTATATTTGAATTTATGTTCATACAAAGCCGAAAGCAATGTCCAGCCAATTTGGGATGTTTTTGTCCATCAAATTTGGCCCATTTTTACGACGACAAATGTCCATCATTTGGCCTTTAGCAATGCTGATCATTTGGACGCTTTGCTTCGTCTCACATCGCCGACAATTCTCTCCGATATGAACATTAATTCAATCGAATCTGGTCGTCTGTTCCCCGATGCAATTGGTGACGATGATGGGCCAAATGCAACTTCTCTTGGCCAAGTTTTGTCAAAATGGTTACACATTCCGAGAACAGATGGTCAACCGAAGAAATTGCGGTGCGCTTCCACTTTGTTACCGCCACCAAACATCGAATGGATCAACAGCTTCAAAGAGGTGTGACCAAACTTTCGTTAAACGACTGACTAATTGATTTGCGTTTCCCATTGTTTAGACATTTCTCCATGCCACCGTTTCTGTCAGTTACCAAATGAATTACTTATTGAGAAGTTCAACGCAAATTGAGCCATTTGACTTGGTGAATGAACGGACCAAAGAAAATTTGTCATTGATAAAAGTGCCAAACAATACTAGCAAATGGGTGTTGAAGCGTTGGCCAATTGGAGAAACGGCGGCGATTCAATGGGAAAACTGCGAAAATTTTGATGCAAATTTTAACAATGTCCAATTTTTGCTTGATATTGACAATAAATGCATTGGGTGAGCAATAAAAAAAAACATTTGAATTCTTTAAATAATTCAAAATTACACTTAATTATTTAGGCCATTGTCGCCACCATCGGAAGAAGAAAAAGAAGGTCAAAGCAACGATGAAATGTTCTCGACGACTTCCGGGCCCAATGATCAGCGGAATGAGTGATTATTTGTAAAAATGTCTAATTGTGCGGAAGTGAATTAATTATATTTGTGAAATTGTCGGTGATCTCAATAATGGAAACGGATTTTTTGATGCTCATTTTCATTTATTTTCTCTCATCAGAAATGCTCTCGCTCACTTTCATTTGTTGATTATTTCGTTCGAATATATAAATATGTTATTTATTCGTTGTTTGTTTTTTGTGGGAATTTTTCCGGATTTGAAGGTTCAAGAAAATATGTCTGACAAAAAAGTGCGAACATCTAAAACATGGATTTTTAAAGAAAATACCCAAAATAAGGATTTCTAAGGGCGATAAAACGCACAATTTTCGGCTCTATTGTGGTTTGTGTCCCATAAATTATTTTAAAAAATTACAATTTTTAAAGAGTCGGGTAAGAACACCTTTCCTTAAGTTTTCGTTGTCCCTGATCACGAATCCGGCATCCATTTCGACCCATTTCGGACCCGAATTCAAATAAAAAGTCAAAAACTAAATTTTCAATAAAATTCACATTTATTGCACAAAATGCAGAGCAACGGACAAAAGCAAACAGATTTGGAATTGGAGAGGCGGTCGACAGCCAATGAACTGCCATTTCTTGGCATTGAATAGATTATGTGCAATAAGTTTGAATATTGTTTGTTGACTCGAAATCAGTGAAAATCAATTTTGGAAATTTTTTTTGCAGATGTTTGAATTCGGGTTCGAGATTCGAAAAAGCACGATTCTGAGTTCAGATTTGTGATCAGCGACCCCGAAAACCTAAGGAAAGGTGTTGTACCCGACTTTAAAAACTGTAATTTATTCAAAAAATTTATGGGAGACAGACAAACCATAATAGAGCCAAAATTTCGAACAAAAAACATATTTTTCGTGCATTTCCCATCATTTAAAGCCGCAGAAAAAATAAATAAAAACTTAAAAGCTGATCCATAGTAATAGAAAAATTCAGAACAATTGTCTTACAATATCCTTTTTTAAATAATAATCAACTCAAAAAAAAATTTAGTTGCCGGAGGAATGCCGGAATTCCAGTTTCTAACTCATTGTTTCACTTTCTGCGAACATTTATTTTTTTACAAAAAGAAATTGATGAGAGAAATAAAATTTCAAAAAGTCATTCCGTTTTATGCAGGGTGCGGATGGATTGGCTTGGCTTAATAAGTAGAACTAGGATTTTGTTGTTGTTTTTTTTGCTATTATGCTACTAAGTCTTTTAAAAAAATTAATTTAAATTTACTTTAAAAAGAATAGTGTTTTCGCTCCTGTGGCCTAATGTTAAGAAATGCACGAAAACATATTTTTGTCCGAAATTATTTCGTTTTAAAGTCCATAAATATAAAAATATATTAAATGATTTTTTTTCGGGAAAACTTCCGATCTTTGGGGGGGGGGGGGGGGGTTAAAAGCCCAATTTAGCTGATGGGGGTCGTTCTAATAGAGGTTTTTATGAAAAATGACAAAATAGGGGCTTAAATGCAAAATATGGATAAATATTGACATAAACGCAAAAGATGGATATAGAATCCATCAGAGAAGCTTCAAATTAAGCTAAAAACAAGTGGGTTTCCATATAATTAGACTCCTAGTGAACACATTTTTGTTCAGCAACTGATTTGTTTCCGTTTCCCATTGTTTAGGCATTTCTCCGTGCCATCACTTCAGTCAGCTATAAAACAGGGCTTCCATCGAAAATTATTCCAAATCAGAACATCAGGCCCAAAAAATCAGATTTTGGGGTCGAAAATCAGAACATTTTGCAAAATTGCTTTAAAACAGTTATTTTTACAATTTATTCGATCAAAAATGTATCAAATATTTGCATTCGGGATCAAAAATCAGATTTTTAACAATTTTTTTTTGCGGCGCATTTTTCCAAAAAATTTTGGGAAATGGGTGGGCGAGGGGTGAGGGCCCGGCGGTGCCGATAGGCGCCGCCGGAATTTTTTTTTTTGTAATTTAGTTCTGATTTGTTGACAGATTTTCACCAAAAAAGGCCAAATTTGCAATTAAAAGCCAAGCGACGCCTTTTTTTCGCTTTTAAAAACGCTTAATTTTGCCACAAATCTTATATTTTCTTATAAAATAGTGACATTATGCCACAAAAATTCAAAATTATGAGTAGGGCATCCAAAAATATGGATATAAAATCGCGAAATATGGCCATTAAATATGGACAACAAATCGCAAAATATGGACATAAAATTGCTAAAATCTCAAAATATGGACATAAAATTGCAAAATATGGACATAAATTTTTCCAAATTTAGGGTATACTTTCTCAAAATTTTTACGAAAAATCAACCAAATTTTCGCTTTTTTCTTATTTTTGACATAAATTTATCAATTTTGAAATTTATACAATAGTTTCGATAAAATTTTGACAAAAAAGTTTTTCTGAAAAATTTTCCGGTCTTTCGGGTCAAAATCCCAATTTAGCTGATAGGGGCCGTTCTAATAGAGATTTTTTGAAAAAATGCCAAAATATGGACATAAAATATGGATAAAAATGCCAAAATATGGAAATATGGACATAAAGCGTGAAATATGGAAAAATATGGAAAAATGGATATAGAAATCCTTCCTAGAAGCTTCAAACCAAGCTAAAAACATGTTTTTCGTGCGTTTCAGACCTCCCACAGTTCAGGTAAAAAATATGGATTTCCATATAATTTCATGCCCTAATTATGAGTAAGTTTGAGAAATCAGAACAAACATTTCTGATAAATCAGAACAAATGGAAGCCCTGCTATAAAATGAGTTTTCAACTCTTCAGTTCAACCAACACCAATTGAGCCTTTTGAATTGGTCAACGCGAACGAACCAATGAAAAGCTGACATTGGAGGAAGTGTTAGGCCTTCCGACCAATTGGTTGATGAAGCGATGCACAATTTTTGGTCGGACGGCAGCGGTTCAATTGAAAAACGAAAATTCGGATGACAATTGGGACTTTGTCCATTTTGTGCTTAATGATGACAAAATGTGCATTGGGTGATCAGCAGGAAAGCATTCGATTTTGTCTAGTAATTCTAATTATTTTTTGAACATTTTGCCAAATGTTCTGTCTGTGATAAAAGAAATTAGAAAATGCAGGTAAGATTAAGAAATAACATGCTATAAAATTGCAATAAATTTCCAATTTTTTCCTCTGCCTGTGTTGCTTGTTGTGATGGACTTTCAAAAATGCCGTATTTAAGACAAAATGCAACGTGTAAAATATTTGCGTAATATTTAAAAGTTGGACTTTAATTACAGTAATTATTCCAAATTCGATGGCGCCGAACAGTTCAAAAAATACATTTTATGCCAATTAGTTCATGAAAAAAACAACAAAAACAGAAAATTAACGAAAAATGTAAAATAAAATGGAAAATCTCAAAAGCAGCCTATCAAGCAATCATCAATAGTTTGAATAAGCGTTTGACAATTCACAAGGATTATCTTCATCTCGCCATGAACATATTTGAGGAGAACGCTCATCGCAATCTTTCGCATTCAGAAGAGTTTCACACTCATTACGCCAAGCTAAAAGACAAAAAAAGTATTTAAAATTCTTGATGAAAAATGCGGATCCCGCAGCGGGATTGGAACTCAAAATTCTTTGCGGGACGGGATCCCGTGGGACTAATCCCGTAAATCCCGCATTTTTCGAAAAATGCGGGATTGCTGACTGGGATCCCGCAAAATCCCGCGCCGGTCTCTATGTGTAACCTCCTGTGTTTGGGTCGGGCGCATTATTAAGATGTTTAACTTCACATTTAGCTCTTTCCATTCACATAAACGTCGATTGCATTTGCTTTTTTTGTCCTCCTGATCAATTATTTGTTGACTTATACCATTACAATAATTTGCCCATTTGACTACACGAGTTAAGCCAAAACAATTTCCCGCATTTACACCAGCAGAATCGGGACGGAATGCCAAAAGCAAAACGAAGAGGCAGAAGAGAATAGGCAGAAACATTTGCAAAACTTATATTAAAAAATTCTTAATTTCCTATTAAACATCAATTAAAGAAATTTATTTGTACATTCATTTCAATATTGATAAGTAGGGTTATAAATTATATGATTTTGCATATTTTTTCTGCGCATATGCTATAAAGAAAGGGGTTCAAAAATAGCATTTCTACGTTAAAATTTTTTAATTTGCTGAAGGTTTTTAGTGCATATAAAAGCATATTTAGGGGGTTTTCGAAAATAAATGCATATTTTGCAATTTTTATATTTTTAGAGCATATTTCGGTCATTTTTGGCAAATTTTCATAACAAAAATACAATAAAAGCGAAAAATACACCCCAAAGGATCGACCTTTTTGGGAATTTTTTTAAAACATCCTAAAAATCTAAAAATTTTTAACTTTTTGTAAGAGCTTTTGGAAAAAAAATTTATTTGTATAAAAATGTAATTTTGTTTTAGCATATAATAAAAATATAAAAACTTGAAATTCAATATTTTTTCAATTGTCTACTTTTTAGCCCTTTTTTTGGTGTTTTAAAGTCAATTCTTAATTTATAGACAATTTTTGGCATTTTTTAAGGGTTAAAAGCCATTTTTAGCAGTTTTTAAGGCATATTTTAGTGCATATTTGTGCATTTTTCGGGTTTTTAGGGCATATTTGGAGGATTTTAGTGCATATTTTATGCGCATATTTGGCATTTTTTAGTGCATACAACTTATAACCCTATTGATAAGAATTTCCAAAAAGCTAAAATGAAGAAAGCATAGTGACGAAGCGAAAAAAAGGACGCCCTTTTTCTTGGCGAAAGACTCAAAGTAGGCTGTAGCCTTAATAATACTATATAAATTAACAACAAAAAGCCTGAATTTAATTCTTATGAAAAATCAGAAATAAATGGTAATAAAACACTAAAATGAACTAAATTAAAAGAATTAATGTTAATTATGAAAGAATTTAAATAAGCTTTTCGTTTAACCATCAAATCGATTAATGAAAAGTTCAATGGAATGGCAAATGGATTAAAAATTACAAATTTATTAGCCAAACAATTGGAACGACGCCATAATTATTGGTCACCATCCCCTCCCCCCCTAAACTAGAAACCCATGAAATAGAAGCCCCTTTGAGGGGGGTTAATGATAGAAGCTCCGGGGCTTTATTTTAGGAAATACGCATATGTATTTTTTATTCAAACAATTATTATTTTGGGCTTGCAATTCATTGGCATATTTTGAAAAATATGGTGATTGTAGTGCGGCAATTGTAAGGCGGCAATCGGTGTATTTATGTGCCATTTTTCCATGTTGGCTAACGTGGCATTGTTTTGAACTTCCGAACAAAGGAAAGGCCAATAAAATTATGAAAAACGTAAAATGTGAAGAATTGTTGAATAAATTTAATGTGATAATTCATAATTATTATAAAAATATAAAAAATGGAAATCATTATTGAATAATTTATTGTGATAGTTCAAAATTATTATAGAAATGTAAAAATAGGAAGGAAGATCTATTGAATAACTTTTATAATTATAATTCAAATTATTATAGAATTGTACAAATGTGAAGAATATTATTCAATTTACGCCCTAAAAACTTTAAAATATTTCATTTGCAATTGAAATTTTTGTTTTTATGTGTTTTGCTACCTAAAATGTTAATAAGAAATTTTATTTGCCTAAGTAGTGTATGGACAACATTCTTAACATCATTCTTAACATGAACAAGAGGGTGGGCGGTTAACAGACTAGGAATGTGACGTGGTGCTTAAAATGAAATTTGAGAAAAATACAATTTTGTATATTTAAATATACCGATTCAATTCCTCCTATAGGGACTATAAAAAGTTTCTGATAAATATCCATGTATAATTCGGTTCCGGCGGTAAGGTGTATAAAATATTTCATTACGATTATTATCATTTTTGTCTTTGGTAGACTTTTCTGGAGGATTCAAATAATGTATAGCCACTGACACAAGGTTTTTAAATAAGTCATCAATTTCTGTACGAAATTTTCTCAACTGCTTCCAATATTTATAACAGGTTGCCATACTGTGTTTTGAAGAGTTCTCATTTTCCTGACATTTTTGAATGTTTTTATATTTTAAACAATTCTCAAACTCA
>SIJG01000026.1:330010-510010 GCA_023374025.1 Heterodera schachtii
ATTTTAAAAGATAAAACATTTTCAGGTGAAATATCCATCAAACATTATGCTGCTGCGTGGAACCACGAATGTGCCGACAAAATTGACCTCCTTTGGAGCGACCCGTCATCGCGCATCACAGGCGTAAGGCCAAATGTGCAGCGCAAGGCCGGCGACGGGGACATGGTGGAGCGTATTCGAGCGCTTAAAGTGAGTTTTTCTTACATCGTTTTTAGCTGGCTTTTGAACAAAAGTTCCCCTCTTATTGGAGGTTATTTTGTTGGCAAAATTAATTGGGGATAAACTGTAGTGAACGCCCCGTGAAAAAATGGGTCAAATGATATACCAATCGATTCGTCTCGAGGAGCTAAGCAAGGAAAAATATGTCTCGAGTTGCGGAAATGCCAAAAAACCGGTTTTTGAACCGGTTCAAACTCGAAAAATTGAGAGATTTTGCACTCTAACTTTTTTTTTAAACGATCGAATCCCGACAAATTTGGTACCATTGAAAGCTCTTGACGAGCTTAATCTAAAATCAGGAAATGAAGTCGAACCGACGCATGTTTTGGGTCCTGAAAATCGTTAAAACTATTTTTAAACCACTTGTCAGAAAATGGTAAAAGAACGTCAAATATAAAAGTTTGAATTTAGCTTATTGCGCTAAAAAAACCGCCGCACACTCGACTACGGCGGCCAGTAGGTGGGGCGAGACTACGGGCTACGGAAGAAGTCCGCGCGTGATCCGCAGGCGGTTGACTGATTGGCGGGAGCCCTTCGGGCCCCCGCAGTCAACCGCCTGTGGCGCTCGTCAGACTTTTTCCTCCGCCCTCCGTCTCGCCCCACTACTTGCTCCGTCTTCGCATGCTCCCTTTTGCGAGGTTTTGGCTAATTTTCCATTAATGAAGGGTGTTCGAGAATGCTGACACTTTTCCGTTTTTTGCCTACACCTCAAAATTTGAAATAAGGTAACATAAGGCGTGTAAAACGCGCGCCTCGCTGGTAATTTTATGCATAAAATGGAAAAAGGAGGGACATTGCCGCGCTAATTTATGCATAATAAACGGCAAAAGTACCTTTTGGCCATTAAAAACGGAGCGAATCTGCCATTGACCACTATTTTGTTCACCAATTCCTTTCCCTCTCTCCCCAATTCCATAATAAAAATGGATCACCGCTACAACTTAATAAAAATTGGAAAAGAAATTGTCCAAACTCCCGAACAAGCAATTGAATGGGCAAAACGGCATGGTCTTTTGCCAACTGAACGGAAATGCCGGCGTTGCCGTCAGCCAATGACCCTTCGAACGGATCGCGGAATTGGATCTTTTCGTTGCAGACGCTGTGAAGGGCCACAATTTGCTTTAACGGATAACACTTGGTTGAGGGTGTTAACTCCAAGCTAATGGTGGCAAAGGGCATCCTACTGACATATGCTTTTGCTACAAAAATGTCTTATGAACAAGCAATTCGAGAATCAACTATTATGGAAACAGGGCAAATCACGAGTGAGCATACGGTATCTGATTGGTACTCGTACTGTAGGTTAGATTCCATGATTTGGGAGGGTTCAAAAACAAGATTTAAGGGAGTGCTGCACGATTCACTTGGATGGCCTCTATGAGAATTCTGGGCCGATGGGAGGCCCAGGAAGGGTGATAGAAATCGATGAGATGAAATTGGGACGAAGAAAATATGAAAGAGGCCGAGTAGTAGAGGGCAGCTGGATATTGGGGATGATTGATCAGGAGAGCAGCGAAATACGTCTGGAGATTTGTCCCGAAAATAGACGCGATAGTGCAACTTTGTTGCGTTTAATTCAAAAACACGTGCGTCCAGATAGCACCTTGTTTACCGACTGTTGGCGCGGCTACACACATCTTGGACAAAACGGCTTTGAACATTGGTGCGTCAATCATCAGCTGCAGTTTGTCACAGAGGAGGGCGTGACAACAAACAAAATCGAATCACAGTGGAGACCATTGCGACAGCGTCTAGCCAGAGGCGGCGTGCAAGCCGAAAAATTGGCTGATCATTTGTGTGAATTCTTATGGAGACGTGATTGTTTGAGACGAGAAGTCGACCCGTTCAATGAATTAATTTCGACCATCCGAAACCAATTCCTGGACATTAATTGCATTATTTTGGTGGAAAAAAGCAATTTGTTAAGAAAATTGGCGTTATGCAATGTTTGTTAGAGATGCAGAAAATGACGAAATAGTGTTAAAAATGACAAAAAATGTCATGTTTTAGTCGGTTCAAAAACCGGTTTTTTGGCATTTCCGCAACTCGAGACATATTTTTCCGTGCTTAGCTCCTCGAGACGAATCGATTGGTATATCATTTGACCCATTTTTTCACGGGGCGTTCACTACAGTTCACCCTTAATTGGCAATCAATTTAAGGCGAGGCGGCTTCGGGGACATTAGGAGCAAATTCGGCCGAGCGCACCCCTTCTCCTCACTTCAAAATTAAGCGGGGTAAAGTTTACATTTGACCGCGTTTTTTTTTTGCCACAATATGATCCAATGGTGCTGTACCGCCAATTAGGCTTTTTGTTGTTGGTAGTGGACAGTGCTTGTTCATTTAATATTTTTGTGTTTAATCATTCCCTCGGACCTTGTTTAACACATAATAGAAATTTGGAAGGCCGTACTGACATGGCCCACTCTTCCAAATTTTCTGGCCAATCGTTGATTCTTTTATAGTTAAATTTGAAAAATTAGTTAAGCAAAGGCTTGGAAATAATTTTAATATAAAAATCGTTTTTTAGCCTTATTTTCTCAATAATCATCATGTCCTCATACTTAAGAAAAATTGTTGAATTTTTCCGCGGGCCGGCGCGCCCCCCGCGTCCAACGAGAGCGGGCCTGCCAAGCGGCTTCCTGGACGCAATCATCACAAAGGTCAACCGCTCGCCTCCTCATCGCTTCACGGAGGCAAGAAAAAATTTAAGTCAAACCTTCAAAAATGCTTGAAAATGATTTATGAATGAATATAAAAATAGTTTCTTTCGCTTTATTTTCTCATAACAATTCAATGCCCTCAATTATTAATTTTATAAGAAATTTTCTCCGCCGATTTTTTGGGCCGGCGCGCCCCCCGCGTCCCCGTCAATCGGGAGCGGCATCGGACTTTGTGCAAGGAGACGGCCTGTCAAGCACTTCTTAGACGCGATCATCGCAAAGGTTTTTTGCCGTATTTTCTCAATAATCATAATGATCCCTTTCTTTAAAAAAATATTTGATTATCTACGCGGACCCTCGCGTCCTTCGACGACGGCATCAGTACTTGTCCAAGGAGATGGCCAGTCAAGCAGATTTGTGGATGCGATCATCAGAAAGTCACGCAGCCGCCTGCTCAATCTTCACGGACGAGGTGGACCACAAATTTTGGAAAGTTTTAAAGCAATTAATAATATTTTTGCACAAATCACCGACGATGAAATCCGCCAGCTCTGCAAAGCGGCTGAGGACGTCTTCCGGGCGCAGCCGACGCTCGTCAGAATCCACCCGCCAGCCGTCATCGTGGGCGACATCCATGGACAATTCTCGGACCTGAAGAAGATCTTCACAACGCATGGCCTCCCGCCGGAGCAGCAGTACGTCTTCCTGGGCGACTACGTCGACAGAGGGCCCCAGTCTCTGAAGGCGATCATCCTCCTCTTCTGCTACAAGGTGTGGTTTTGGGGGGAGGGGGCCCCAAAAAAATGAAATTCAATTCCCCTCCTTTTTTTCAGGTGAATTACCCGTCCAACTTCATGCTGCTGCGCGGGAACCACGAATGCGCCAACATCAACAGAGTGTAAGTGAAAAAAAATACAAAGAAAATCTTCTCAGACCATAAATGTCTTGCATACTAAAAATGCCGAAACGAATGACAGTGTTATCAGTAAATGGTCTGTGAAGTATTCAATAATGCGGTATTTGGCCACCAGACCAGAATCCGTATTTATGGAGTCCGGACGGGCCGGTATCCCGTCGGGTTTTTCCAGGGATCCCGGTCCCAGTTTTGAAAAAGGCGCCTGGGTCCGGTTTTCGGTAAACCGTTATTCGAATTTGGTAAATCGATCACGGCCTTATGCCAATCCCGGTCCCGGCGAATTGAGGTCGGGATCCTAATTACATTTTTAACCGGAATTATGTCATTTTTTTAATTTTGCAAAGTTATGGCGTTCTGATAATTAAACTTAACTGTTTGCACTGGCAGCACTAAATTATTGTTGTATTGTATTGTAAACCCCCATTTCACATGATCAACCCCCCCAAAACACTGTTGTCATCATACATTAAAAAGGGGGGGGGGGTCGGTCAAAATTTTTGCGAAGGGGGGTCGGCCGCCGATTTTTTTTGATGACCTTTTTTTTGTTTTTTTTGCTTTTCAAAAACCGGTTTTTTTTCGGCGCGGTTTTTCCAAAAAACTTTCGGGAACAGGGGGGCCGGCGGTGCCGATAGGCGCCGCCGGGGAAAAATTTTGAAGTTTTGGGTGTGTTTTGTTAACAGATTTTCACCAAAACATGGCCAATTTTTGCGATTTTAAGCCTATTTTTTAAGAAAAATTGGGCTTTTTGGGGTCCGGCGGTGCCGACAGGCGCCGCCGGGGAAAATTTTTTGGATTTTTAATGAATTTGTTAAGAAAATTTTCAAAATTTGCGACCCCCCCCCCTCGCTGCGGACCCCCTCCCCCCACCTCTTTTACACCGGCCCCCCCTTCGCTGCGAACCCCACCCCCTCGCTGGCCCTCTTTGCGAGCGAGGGGGGGGGGGGGGGGGGGTCGACCCCCCCCTAAAAAAATGTATGCAATGAATAGACTAAATGAATTCAAAGGAAATTATTTCTCTCAAAAAAATCTAAAATTTAAATTGCAAAGCGCGGAAAAACGATTTTTTGAGAAATTTTAAAAACAAATTAAAAAAGGTAATATGAAAAAAGAAAAAGTCTTAATTTTTACGATTAAATTTTTTTTGGGTTTGTTAAATTCAACAGTAATTTAATCAGTTTGTCTTACGGGCCGTTGTTGATCAGCTTTTCGATCAGGTCCACGTGCGACAACAGCATCCGACGGCAGCAGTAGTGGCGCAGCCCCAACTGATCCAACGCGCCGAGAAAAGTGGTGCCTGTTGAAAATAATTTTGAAAACCGAAATTGAAAATTTTATGGGAGCTTTTATTTTATTTCAAAAAAAAATCTTCTTTTGTTTTTTATTATCAAAAGCAAAAAAAAAAATTAAATTGGCTTTTTTGGCTAATAATTATTTCAGTTTTTATGACCCAACAACCAAAAGCAACTATTAAGCGTTTTTGGCTACAAACACAAAAACGAAAAAATATTTAGCGCTAAAAAGAATTGTAGAAATTAAAATTCTGTTTGTAAATTTCATAAAAATTTAAATGCACCGAATTGTCCGAGTTGACAAAATTTTATTGCTTATTGAAATGTTAAAGTTCAGGACCCAACATGGTAAAAATTTTGAAAAAAACCAAGCAAATTTTCGCTAAAAATACTATTTTTATGAAGTTTAAGCCACCAATGTTATTCCAAACAGTTTTCTGAATAGCGTTTAGGAGCTATTAAAAGAAAACTGTGAAATTTTGGATCCCAATTGACAGCAAATTTGAGAGATATAACAAAAAAAAGTTGGAAAAACAAAAAAAAATTTTCAGTAAAAATTTTTTTTTGTGAAGTTAAAGCCACGATATTATTCTAAAACGCTTTCTGAATATGTTTATGACATAAAAAGCAAATTTTGGTTTCCAATTGACAGCAAATTTGAGATATTACAATAAAAAATGGAAATCCCGAAAAAAAAATTTCACTAAAAATTACGGTTTTTGTCAACTTGGAAATTTGGTGATTTACAGGGCTCAAAATACAACCGAAAAGCAGTTTTTGGTTCCTACTTAATATTAAATGAATAATTTATTTAATTGTGATCGCAAAAGCATAAAATTCGCTTGAATTTTCTTGAAATTTTTTGTCATTTTTATAAAAAAAATTTGAAATTTTGCTGATTTTTGAGGAACACACCGAATTGTCCGAGTTGAGCCGACCTCATCGGTTGTCGCTGGTCGATGTGAGTGGAGCCGTCCAACCAAACAATTTGTAGTTGTGGTTGCACAGAAAAGCCTGCAAAATTTTATTGTTTATTGAAATGTTTAAGTTCAGGGCCCAATATTCTAAAAATTTTTTTAAAAATTCAAGCAAAATTTTCAGTAAAAAATACAATTTTTTTTTATTAAGTTTAAGCCTCAAATATTATTCTAAAACATTTTATGAATAGTGTTTATGTTATAAAAATCTAACAGTGAAATTTTACGGTAAAATATACCAACAAATTTGAGATATAACATTAAAAAGCTGGGAAAAAAGCAAGCAAAATTTTCAGTAAAAAAAATGATTTTTTGCGACCGAAAATTTGGTGATTTACGACGCTCAAAATTCAACTTGGTGGTTTGTGGGGGCTCAAAATTTAACAGAAAAGCATTTTTTGCTTTAAATTTAATGTAAAAGGAATAAATTTGGGCAATTGTGATCTCAATAAGATAAAATTCGCTTGATTGTTTGTCGTTTGAAAGCTATAGAACACGAAATACATTTTTTTTTGAGTTTTTTTCGGAGCCGTTAAACGGGATGTTAAATCCCAGAAAAGTCAAATTCGTGAATAAATGCAAATAAATAATAAAACACAACCCAGCTTACCAAAAAATCAACAGCTTTTCGATCAGGTCCACGTGCGACAACAGCATCCGACGGCAGCAGTAGTGGCGCAGCCCCAACTGATCCAACGCGCCGAGAAAAGTGGTGCCTGTTGAAAATAATTTTGAAAAATAAAAAGAGAAAAAGAAAATTTTGTAAAAATACGACCAATTTTAACTTTAAATTCAAAAAACTTGCATTTTTATTATGAAATTCTGCCAAAAAAAATTATCAGTAAAAATACGATTTTTTTGAAAATTTTATTTACGAATTTTCTTCTAAATTTTTTCTGAACAGCGTAGTTTTAACTAAAGCTTACATTGAGATTTTGTGACAGTATAAAGTAAAACAATGAACAGTAAAATTTAAAAAAAAATTGGTCGGTTTTTAGCGAGTTTTTCCATACGCGCATAAAAATGCAATTTTTATTAAAGATTAAAGAAAAGCTCAATGGATCTTACAACTCCAAATTTGTTCAAAAATTGCAAAAAAAAAAAAATTACCGATTTTTGCAAAAATTGTTTATTTTTTTATTTGTAAATGAGCCTTCAGAACTCAACACAATACGGAAAAGTCAAAAACCTGTAGAATTGTAAATGATGTCCCGAATGATGAACTCAGCGCCGGTGTGCTTGTTGAGAATGTCGACGATTACGCAGGCGAACATTGTGAGGTCCTCGGGAAATTGCAAAGCGACTGAAAAAAATTTGAATTTTTTTATTTTATTTCAGTATAAGAAATGGGACCAGACCAGGGTCCCCGAATATTTGCAGGTCACCTCAGGTGTCTAACGTAAATTTTATTAATCAAATGCATAAAATGTACATTTAGGTAAGAAATCACTGGAAACTCCCAAAAAAAACATTGAAATTTTCATTAAAAAGCAAAAAAAAAAAACGTGATTTTTTTGCTAAAACTTTCGTTATTTTTTTAATCGCAGGGTGTACCATTTTTAAATTTTTAGGTCGTTTTAAACATAAAAGGTACACATTATTGTTAATAAAACCTAAAACTCCCAAAAAACATTAGAATTTTCATTAAAAAACCCAGAAAAATCGTGATTTTTTTGCTATAGAAAAGACGGTTTTGCTCTTAAAACTTTACTGAATAATGTCTAATTGTAAGTAATAAGAAGCAAACAGGCTAAAAAAGTGCAAAAGAAAATCTAAACCTGTTAAAATGACGATGACGAATGAGAAGTTGGGCATGCCGACGGCGTGGCGAAGTCAATCGAAAATTGCCGCGGTCCTCAGCGTTCCACAATGAGTATTGTTGTTGTAGTTGTTGCGCTTGGTTTCCATGTTGCTTTTTGGCGATGGTTTTCAGTTAAAAGTTCTAAAGATGGGGAGATCAAAATTGAATGATTGGCTAAACAAAAGCAATTATTTATGGTAACACTGCCGATGGTGTCAACTTTTTTAAAAAAATTTTGTTATTTTAAACCATGAAAACATTTTTCTAAGGGTTTTTTGGTCGCTGATCACAAATGTCATTAATTTTAATCTATTTCCAAACTGGGGCTCGAATTCGAGAAAACAGCAGAAAACCTAAGTTTTCAAAATTTTGTTCGAATCTGTGCATTATGTCAATTAAATTTAAGATATAACACTAAAAAACTGAAAAAAATTTGCAGTAAAAATCGATTTTTTTTTTGCACAATCTGAACCATCATTTTTCTTCTAAACAATTTCAGCGGAAAGTCCAAAATCCTGCAAATGGGGCTAAAAATGCATTATTACATAAAGGAAAACAACAAACACTAAAACCATGGATTTTCTTAAAAACAAATGAACACTCAAAATTTAGATTTTTTTAAATTGAAAAAAATTTGACCGATTTTTTGCGATTTTTTATAGTGCATTGCTGATTACGAACCGAGATATTTTTTAGAGCCGTAAGTTCATAAAAAAATGTATTTTTTACTAAAGGAAGTATTCCCTATATATACAAAAAACCGACTGTCGCCCACAGTGGCATTTATGCCCCCGCCCACCCAAAACGCTCATTCTGACATTGATTTTTTGTTGGAATTTTTGAAAAAAAATTTTTTTTTAAATTTTAAATGGCTAAATGTTACAAATATTGCAAAAATTTTCCCATTTTCACCCGAAAACGAACCTGCAATCACAATGCAAACGTTTTCTGCACAGATTGTGTTTGCTTCCACTCGGCCCTCGACCAGGCGAATCACAAATTTGATTAAAAAAAAATTTAAAAACAATCAATTTGTATATGTAGCTTAAATTTTGCTCTTATATTCTTCATTTTTGTTTTTTCTTTAGAAAATCGTTGGGTTCTTAGCGTCACCCGGCATTACTTGGACCTTTTTTGACACCACAATACTTTTTGTATTGTGGTAGGTCCGGAAGTGACCCAACAAATGCCATGAGTCCGGAACGCCGACGACTCGGCAAATATGCAAATAAAAATTAATTAAATAAATAATATAATTACACATATATTATTGGAAATGAGCAGAAATTTAACAAACAAAACTAAAAGAAATTGTACTACTAGCGTGTGGCACAGTGAGGGATGTTGTGAACAGTTATGGACATGAATATAATTTTGTTAATTAAAAATGGATTAAACATTTATTGCTTGATGTGTGTTATTTTAAAGCGCTATCGCGCTATGGGACGCGGCTTCGCCGCGTCGCTAGAACCTAATGACCGCAGAAATTTTGGTGTGGGTCCCCCCCCCCCCCCCCTTCCCACGCCCCTCCCCCCTCTTCCCCCTTCCTTCCCCCCCCCTCCCCAACGCCCCCCCCCCCTCCCACGCCCTCCTCCCCCACTCCCCCTCCCCCCCTAACCCTCCTTCAATTTTCTTTTTTTTTGGGGGGGGGGGGGTCCCCCCCCCCCAACCCCCCCCCCCCTTTCACGCCCTCCTCCCCCACTCCCCCTCCCCCCCTAACCCTCCTTCAATTTTTTTTTTTGGGGGGGGGGGGGGGGGGGTCCCCCCCCCCCAACCCCCCCCCCCCCCCTCCTCACTCCCCCTCTTCCCCACACCCCCTCCCCCCAAAATTTTCTTTTTTTTGGGGGGGGGGGGGGCCCCCCCCCCACCCCCCCCCCTCTCCTTACTCCCCCCTCCCCCCTCCCAGATCCCCTCCAAAATCTGATTACAGATTCGTAATCAGCAGCCTAAATAACCCCAAAAAACATGTTTTTGGAAGATTTTTGGTGAAAAAATTTTTTCACTCAAAAATCATGGTCATCCCCCTTTGCTTCCAAAGCCAAAAATCACTTTTATTTTTATAACTTTTTTCAAAAAAATGATAAAAAGGTAAAATAAAATTTTTTAAATAGAGAAAAAAATTGCGGATTTTATGAATATTAATGTGTTTCTTAGCGCCTTTTTTCAAATGAGTTATTAATTATTTTCTGAAAATTTAAAATTTTCGAGAAATCCAGGCCTAACTTTTTGAATTTTTAGAATATGGAAATTCAAAAAAATAGCAAAAATTCTCCCGATATTTCTCAATTTTTAATGCTTTAAATGAGCTATATTGGACAATTTTGGGGCGAGTTATAAATTTTCAAAATTTGCCATGAATTTTCAAAGGCCAAATAATTGATGATTTTTCTAAATTTTTCGTATTTATTTTATAACTTTTTTTTAAATAAAGATAATTATATGAGATAAAGCGCATTAGATAGAGCTCAAAATTCTCTACAAAAATGTTTTGGTCGATTTTTCGCTTAAAAACAATTCCTGACGAGTTATAACCCCATAATTCATGGGGACCCCTATGATTTTTCATTTAAAAATTCATTTTAATTTTATAACTTTTTTTAAACTCGTGATAAAAACATGAGATAAAGCATATTTGACAGTGTTTAAAATTCTCTACAAAAATGGTCTAAGACATTTTTTTGCTAAAATCAACCTCTGCACTGTTATAAGCCAAAAATTGAAATTGGCCCCCAATTTCTGAAAAATTTCTATTTCCAAAAAAAATTTGAAAAATTTTTCTGAAAATTAAACCAATCGATAGAGCATGAAAAACGGTTGCTTGAAAGTGATCTCCGTTTTGCCCGGAAAAATCTACAAAAAATACTAAAATTCAAAAACGGAAAATTTTCGAGGGGGCCTAGCTCGAAAATTTCTGAAAATTTTCGAAATCCGAAAACACGGATGGATAGAGCTCATCGAGTTGTACAAAAAAGCCGCTTACCCCGACCTTCTCTCATCAAAAGCCGGCAAGTTATTCGCCGGCGCTGAAATGGCCCAAAAAAGTATGCAATTTTTAGTCAGTTTTTCGGAAAAACTGGTAAGGCCTAGGGGTTCTGTCAAGAAACAAAAAATGTGCCAAACATTCCAACTTAAAATCCTATGGGAGCGGATTTTTCATTTAGGCCTTTAAAAAATTTTTGAATCCAAAAAACCGCAAAAAAAAATTTAAAAAAGTGACTTTTCAGCGCCTGGCGCTCAGTTGGCCCTCGGAGCGAAAAATCTATAGTTTTCCTGAATGCGCCTCAAAAAGTTGCTTAAGCAATGCCACACTCCCGAGCCCCTCCCGACGCCCCATAAAGAGATTTTGTTTTTGCAAATGAGTTCATCTGTTTCTTTAGTTATATATAAATAGGTGCACAGTTGGCTTCTGGTGCTGGGGGAGCTTCTGGTACTGTGGGGAAAGCGCTTCGCGCTCAGGGACGCGGCTGCGCCGCGTCGCTAGATTTTAGAAATGCATGCCGCTTCGCGGTCTCAGGACGGGCGCTTCGCGCCCGTTTTTTAATTTTTGGGGTACATTCGGCTGCTTCGCGGCCTCAGGACGGGCGCTTCGCGCCCGTTTTTTAATTTTCTTGAGAACATTCGGCCGCTTCGCGGCCTCAGGACGGGCGCTTCGCGCCCGTTTTTTAATTTTCTTGAGAACATTCGGCCGCTTCGCGGCCTCAGGACGGACGCTTCGCGCCCGTTTTTTAATTTTGTTGAGAACATTCGGCCGCTTCGCGGCCTCAGGACGGGCGCTTCGCGCCCGCTTTTTTTTATTTTTGGGGGACATACGGCCGCTTCGCGGCCTCAGGACGGGCGCTTCGCGCCCGTTTTTTAATTTTCTTGAGAACATTCGGCCGCTTCGCGGCCTCAGGACGGGCGCTTCGCGCCCGTCTCATTTTTGTGGAGACTTTCGGCCGCTTCGCGGCCTCAGGACGGGCGCTTCGCGCCCGATTTTTAATTTTTTGGGGGGCATTCGGCCGCTTCGCGGCCTCAGGACGGGCGCTTCGCGCCCGTTTTTTAATTTTTTGGGGTACATTCGGCTGCTTCGCGGCCTCAGGACGGGCGCTTCGCGCCCGTTTTTTAATTTTCTTGAGAACATTCGGCCGCTTCGCGGCCTCAGGACGGGCGCTTCGCGCCCGTTTTTTAATTTTGTTTAGAACATTCGGCCGCTTCGCGGCCTCAGGACGGGCGTTTCGCGCTGTAAAATTTTAAAATTTTTTTAAAAATTCCAAAATATTTATGACTCAAAATAAAGTCGATATTCGTGTTCAGCAACCCAAACTACATAAGAAAAAGTGTTTTTGGAAATTTTAGAGCAAAAAAATGTGTCCATTAAATTTCCAAAGGGTACCCCTGCGGATTTTGGCTTCAAAATCACTTTTATTTTTATAACTTTTTTCAAAAAAGTGATGAAAATGCCAAATAAAATTTATAAAATAGAGCAATAAATTGCGCATTTTATCAATATTTGTTTATACCTTAGCGCCTTTTTTGGAATGAGTTATTAATTTTTAGTGAAAAATCGAATTATTCAACTTTTTATGGAATAATTTTTTTCTTTTTAATAATAGAAAAATGCAATAAAATTTATAAAATTCTCCCGTTTTTTCTCTATTTTTTCATGATATAATCATTCCAATTGACCCATTTTAAAGGGAGTTGTGAATTTTCAAAATTTACCTTGAATTTTAAAGGCCCAAAAAATTGTAAAATTTTAAAATTTTTTAAAAAATTCCAAAATATTTATAACTCAAAATAAAGACAATATTCGTGATCAGCGACCCAAACTACGTAAGAAAATGTGTTTTTAAAAATTTTAGAGCAAAAAAATGTGTCCATGAAATTTCCAAAGGGGTATCCCTTTGGATTTTGGCTTCAAAATCACTTTTATTTTTATAACTTTTTTCAAAAAAGTGATGAAAATGCCAAATAAAATTTATAAAATAGAGCAATAAATTGCGCATTTTATCAATATTTGTTTATACCTTAGCGCCTTTTTTGGAATGAGTTATTAATTTTTAGTGAAAAATCGAATTATTCAACTTTTTATGGAATAACTTTTTTCATTTTAAATATAGAATAACCAAATCAAAAAGATAAAATTCTCCTGATTTTTCTGCATTTTTTCATCATTTAATCATTCCATAAAACGTATTTTAAACCGAGTTATGATTTTTTGAAAATCCCCCCAAATTTCCCTTGGACAAAAAATGGAAATTTCAAACCAAGCCAATTTTGGTCAAATAAAAAATTTAAAAAATTGAAAAAAATATAGAAAAATTTTAGAAAATATTTCCAACCGCTTAGAACATCGTTACACGCCATAAAAAATCATCCGCACACCATGGGATTCGAACCCGGGCCCTCCTCCCTGGGGCCCCCAGCAGATACCACTGGACCAACCGGTTTTCAAGCGAAAAACTCACTTTGGCTTTTCAAAAATTTTTTTATATCAATCGATAGCTCTTGAAAAACTGTAACCCAAAAGTGCCATGCGTTTTTCGATGCCACAACTGTAAAAAAAGTTATAGTCAAAAAACTGAAAAACTTTGAGGGGGCCTAGCTCGAAAATTTTTGAAAATTTCAAAAATTCCGAAAACGCCATTCGATGCAGCTTGAAAAACTATACAAAAAGTTAAGCGGCACCAACACGCTCAGCGAAATTCCCAGCGAGTTATTCCGAAAAACCCAAAAAGCGGAAATTTGGAAAAAAATTTTTGCCAAAAGCTGCAGGCCAGGCTTTTGATGCTAGGGCCTCGCTCAAGAAGAAAAAAATTTCCCAAACATTTCAATGTAATCGCCTCCCAGCAGAAGTTTTTTGATCCGGGTTCCCAGAAAAAAGTTTTGGCCCAAAGACCGCATGCATTTTTTCCCCAAAAAGCCATTTCAGCGCCGCTGGCGCTCACCTGGCCACCGGACCGGAATGCCATTATTTTTCCTGGATGCGCCTCAAAAAGTTGCTTAAGCAATGCCACACTTCCGAACCCCTCCCGCCAGCGTTCCCGAGATTTTAGTTTTAGCAATGAGTTGCCTTGTTATTCTAAAGTATATAAACTAGCGTGGGGAATTGACGTGGGTGTTGTAGGCAGTATATTGTAGGCAGTATACTCTGGAACCATAACCTAATCGTTAAGGCAGTATACTCTGGAACCATAACCTAATCGTTAATTAGCGCTTCGCGCAAAAGGACTTCGTTGCTAGTAGGTGCGCGTCAACGGGTGCATTCGGCCGCTTCGCGGCCTCAAAGGGCGCTCCGCGCCCTTTTTTTATTTCGGGAGTGCATTCGGCCGCTTCGCGGCCTCAAAGGGCGCTCCGCGCCCTTTTGTATTTTAAGGGTTTCATTCGGCCGCTTCGCGGCCTCAAAGGACGCTTCGCGCCCTTTAATATTTCAGCAGAAAATAAATCAAAAAATGATTTGCACCGACCGGATTCGAACTTCCCCCCCCCACCCAAAAAATGATGCCTCAGAATCCCAGTTTACGCAGGGATTCTGAGGCCTTAACGTTGTCATAATTAAAATCTGATTGCATATTCGTGATCAGCGGCTTAAATAACCCCTAAAGACATGTTTTTGAAACATTTTATGTGAAAAAATTTTTTCACTCAAAAATCATGGTCACCCCCCCTTTGGTCCAGAATCCCAAAATCACTTTTATTTTTATAAATTGTTTCAAAAAAGTGATAAAAATATAAAATAAAATTTATAAAATAGAGCAAAAAATTGCGGATTTTTTCTATATTTATGTTTGTGAAAACATCTTTTCCTAACGGAGTTTTGAATTTTTTAGTGAAAAATTGAATTTTTCAACTTTTTCAAGAATAACTTTTTTATTTTTAAAGCCATAAAACGCTAATAAAATAAATAAAATTCTCCCGATTTTTCTGCATTTTTTAATCTTTTAATAATTCCAATTGACTCATTTTAAAGTGAGTTGTAAATTTTCAAAATTTAGCTTGAATTTTCAAGAGCCAAAAAATTGAAAAATTTAAAAAATTTTTAAAAAATTCCAAACTTACTGAAACTCAAAATAAAGACAATATTCGTGTTCAGCAACCCAAACTACATAAAAAATGTGTTTTTGAAAATTTTAGAGCAAAAAAATGTGTCCATTAAATTTCCAAAGGGGTATCCCTTTGGATTTTGGCTCCAAAAGCAGTTTTAATTTTATAACTTTTTTTAAAAAAGTGATGAAATGCCAAATAAAATTTATAAAATAGAGCAAAAAATTGTGCATTTTATCAATATTTTCTTATACCTTAGCGCCTTTTTTGAAATGAGTTATAAATTTTTTAGTGAAAAATCGGAAATTTCGACTTTTTTAGGAATAACTTTTTTCACTTTAATAATAGAAAAATGCAATAAAATTTATAAGATTCTCCCTTTTTTTCTGCATTTTTTCATCATTTAATCATTCCGAAAAACATATTTAAACCAAGTTATGATTTTTCGAAAATCCACCCAAATTTCCCTTGGCCGAAAAATGAAAATTTCAAACTCAGCCAATTTCAATCAAATAAAAAATTTAAAAAATGGTAAAAAATATAGAAAGATTTTTAAAAATATTTCCAACCCCTTCGAACATCGTTACACGTCAAAAAAAATCATCCACACACCATGGGATTCGAACCCGGGCCCCCCTCCCCTGGGGCCCCCACCACTGACCACTTGACCAACCGGTCCTGCTGGGAAAAACTTTTTTTGTTTTTTCAAAAATTTTTTTTTATATCATTCGAAAGCTCTTGAAAAGTTGTAACCCAAAAGTACACTGCGTTTTTCGATGGCACAAACGTAAAAAAAGTTATAACCAAAAAACGAAAAATTTTCCGAGGGGGCCTAGCTCGAAAATTTTTGAAAATTTCAAAAATCCAAAAACACGGTTGGATGCATCTCAAAAAGTTACACCTTTACGTTTTTGAGACTCCGCGTTTCATGTGGAAATCGGCTCAGACCAATGCCGGCCGAGTTATTCGCGAAAAACCGATATCCGGTTTTTGGGGTAGCAAATTTCGGTGTAAAATTTAATTTTATAACATTTTTTAAAATCATGCTAAAAATATAAAATAAAGCACATCTGATAGAGCTTAAAATTCTCTACAAAAAAGCTCTAAGATGATTTTTCGATAAACTCAACCCCTGACAAGTTATAAGCCCCAGAACGGAAATACACCCTGATTTTCGGAAAAATTTCTATTTCCGGAAAAATTTTGAAAATTTTTTTCAAAAATGCCACCAATCGATAGAGCTCAAAAAACGTTGCTTGAAAGTGGTCTTAGTTTTCCCCGGAAAAATCTGCAAAAATAATAAAATTCAAAACGAAAAAATTTTCGAGGGGGCCTAGCTCGAAAATTTTTGAAAATTTCAAAAATCCAAAACGCCATTGGATGCAGCTTCAAAAACTGCACAAAACGTTAAGCGGCGCCAAACCCACTCAGACAAATGCCCAGCGAGTTATTCGCGAAAATCGAAAAACCGGGTTTTGACCCACCAATTTTGTGTCAAGCATACCGGAATACGGTTAGTCGTACGGTAATGTGTAAGAGACGAAAAATGTTGGAAATTGATCGGTGCAGCGCCCTTCTCCAAGCATTTTTCGATCCGGCTTCTTCCCGCCATGCTACAGGCCAGCAAATGAGAACAAAAATTTTAAGGGGCCGTTTCAGCGCCGCTGGCGCTCAGTTGGCCACCAAATCAAAAAACCTATAGTTTTCCCAGATGCGCCTCAAAAAGTTGGTTAAGCAATGCCACACTCCCGAGCACCTCCCGGCGCTCATTCCCGAGATTTTGGTTTTAGAGATGAGTTGCAAGATTATTCTATTATAGTATAAACTAGGTGCACAGTCGGCTTTGTTGTATTCAATTGAGTTCTGTTGCTGTGGGGAAAGCGCTTCGCGCTCAGGGACGCGGCTTCGCCGCGTCGCTAGCACTCGCGTGCATGGTTAGGGCGCGTGTACCGGAACATGCGTTGCACCCAACCACTCCCCCTACCCCCATTTTCCTTTTTTTTTGGGGGGGGGGGTCCCCCCCCCCAACCCCCCCCCTACGCCCCACCTCCCCCTCACGCCCACCCCTTCCCACCTCAAAAACTCATATTTGAATAGTAAACTTAAAAAGGGCGCATGCTTGTACCGGAAAATGCGTGGTACCCAACCGCTTCCCCTACCCCCAAATTTTTCTTTTTTTTGGGGGGGGGGTCCCCCCCCCCAACCCCCCCCCCCCCCTACGCCCCACCTCCCCCCCACCCCCACCCCTTCCCACCTCAAAAACTCATATTTGAATAGTAAACTTAAAAAGGGCGCATGCTTGTACCGGAAAATGCGTGGCACCCAACCGCTCCCCCTACCCCCAAATTTTTCTTTTTTTTTTGGGGGGGGGGGGGTCCCCCCCCCCCCCCCCCCCCCCCCCCCCCCCTACGCCCCACCTCCCCCCCACGCCCACCCCTTCCCACCTCAAAAACATATTTGAATGCGCCTTCGCGGCCTCAGGACAGGCGCTTCGCGACCGTTCAATTTTGATGGGGCCATACGGGCGCTTCGAGCCCGTTTTTTAATTTTTTGGGGGACATTCGGCCGCTTCGCGGCCTCAGGACGGGCGCTTCGCGCCCGTTTTTTAATTTTGTTGAGAACATTCGGCCGCTTCGCGGCCTCAGGACGGGCGCTTCGTGCCCGTTTTTTAATTTTTTGGGGAACATTCGGCCGCTTCGCGGCCTCAGGACGGGCGCTTCGCGCCCGTTTTTTTTAAATTTTTTGGGGGACATTCGGCCGCTTCGCGGCCTCAGGACGGGCGCTTCGCGCCCGATTTTTAATTTTTTGGGGGACATTCGGCCGCTTCGCGGCCTCAGGACGGGCGCTTCGCGGCCGATTTTTAATATTTTGGGGGACCTTCGGCCGCTTCGCGGCCTCTGGACGGGCGCTTCGCGCCCGTTTTTTAATTTTTTGAGGGACATTCGGCCGCTTCGCGGCCTCAGGACGGGCGCTTCGCGCCCGATTTTTAATTTTTTGGGGGACATTCGGCCGCTTCGCGGCCTCAGGACGGGCGTTTCGCGCTGTAAAATTATAAAATTTTTTTAAAATTCCAAAATATTTATAACTCAAAACAAAGTCGATATTCGTTGTTCAGCGACCCAAACTACATAAGAAAAAGTGTTTTTGGAAATTTTAGAGCAAAAAAATGTGTCCATTAAATTTCCAAAGGGGTACCCCTGCGGATTTTGGCTTCAAAATCACTTTTATTTTTATAACTTTTTTTCAAAAAAATGATGAAAATGCCAAATAAAATTTATAAAATAGAGCAAAAAATTGCGGATTTAATCAATCTTTGTTTATACCTTAGCGCCTTTTGTGGAATGAGTTATTAATTTTTTAGTGAAAAATCGAATTTTTAACCTTTTTATGGAATAATTTTTTCTTTTAATAAAAAAAATGCAATAAAATTTATAAAATTCTCCCGTTTTTTCTCTATTTTTTCATGATATAATCATTCCAAGTGACCCATTTTAAAGGGAGTTGTGAATTTTCAAAATTTACCTTGAATTTTAAAGGCCCAAAAAATTGTAAAATTTTAAAATTTTTTAAAAAATTCCAAAATATTTATAACTCAAAATAAAGTCGATATTCGTGTTCAGCGACCCAAACTACATAAGAAAAAGTGTTTTTGTAATATTTAGAGCAAAAAAATGTGTCCATTAAATTTCCAAAGGGGTACCCCTGCGGATTTTGGCTTCAAAATCACTTTTATTTTTATAACTTTTTTCAAAAAAGTGATGAAAAAGCCAAATAAAATTTATAAAATAGAGCAAAAAATTGCGGATTTTATCAATATTTGTTTATACCTTAGCGCCTTTTTTGGAATGAATTATTAATTTTTTAGTGAAAAATCGAATTATTCAACATTTTATGGAATAACTTTTTTCTTTTTAAATTTAGAATAACCAAATCAAAAAGATAAAATTCTCCCGATTTTTCTGCATTTTTTCATCATTCAATCATTCAAATAGACACATTTTAAATGGAGTTATGATTTTTCGAAAATCCCCCCAAATTTCCCTTGGCCGAAAAATGAAAATTTCAAACCCAGCCAATTTGGTCAAATAAAAAATTTAAAAAATTGAAAAAAATATAGAAAATTTTTTGAAAATATTTCCAACCGCTTAGAACATCGTTACACGTCATAAAAAATCATCCGCACACCATGGGATTCGAACCCGGGCCCCCCTCCCTGGGGCCCCCAGCAGATACCACTGGACCAACCGGTTTTCAAGCGAAAAACTCACTTTGGCTTTTCAAAAAATTTTTTATATCAATCGATAGCTCTTGAAAAGCTGTAACCCAAAAGTGCCATGCGTTTTTCGATGGCACAACTGTAAAAAAAGTTATAGTCAAAAAACTGAAAAACTTTGAGGGGGCCTAGCTCGAAAATTTTTGAAAATTTCAAAATTCCGAAAACGCCATTCGATGCAGCTTGAAAAACTATACAAAAAGTTAAGCGGCACCAACACGCTCAGCGGAATCCCCAGCGAGTTATTCCGAAAAAACCAAAAAGCTGAAATTTGGAAAAAAATTTTTGCCAAAAGCTGCAGGCCAGGCCTTTGATGCTAGGGCCTCGCTCAAGAAGAAAAAAATTTCCCAAACATTTCAATGCAATCGCCTCCCAGCAGAAGTTTTTTGCTCCAGGTTCCCAGAAAAAAGTTATGGCCCCAAAACCTCATGCATTTTTCCCGAAAGGGCCATTTCAGCGCCGCTGGCGCTCACCTGGCCACCGGACCGGAATGCCATTATTTTTCCTGGATGCGCCTCAAAAAGTTGCTTAAGCAATGCCACACTTCCGAACCCCTCCCGCCAGCGGTTCCCGAGATTTTAGTTTTAGCAATGAGTTGCCTTGTTATTCTAAAGTATATAAACTAGCGTGGGGAATTGACGGGGGTGGTGTGGGAATTGACGGGGAATGGGGTAGACTGTATACTCTGGAACCCTAACCTAAGGTGTAGATAGTATACTCTGGAACCCTAACCTACTCGCTAATTAGCGCTTCGCGCAAAAAGACTTCGTTGCTAGTAGGTGCGCGTCAACGGGTGCATTCGGCCGCTTCGCGGCCTCAAAGGGCGCTCTGCGCCCTTTTTGTATTTTGAGGGTTTCATTCGGCCGCTTCGCGGCCTCTAAGGGCGCCCTTTTTTATTTCAGGGGTGCATTCGGCCGCTTCGCGGCCTCAAAGGGCGCTTTGCGCCCTCAAAAAGGACGTTTCCAATTTTATTAATGAAAAAATTAATTTTTAATTTTGTAAACTCTTATTAATCCGTTCATTTTCTGTTTCTTATTTGCTTCTAAATAAAATACATTTATTTATTATTTATTTCAAAAAATTCATGTAATTTAAATTTAATAGATTAATAACAACATATGAAAAATAACCCAAAAATAAATAGTAATATTTACACTAAAAATGCAAGCACTTTTAAATTTTTCATTTTTTATTTTATAAAAAATTGTTTAAATGTTTTAAAAAATTTAATTATATAAAACAACAAAAATAATTCTTACTTAATAATAGCATAAAAAATAGCAGAAAATAAATCAAAAAATGATTTGCACCGACCGGATTCGAACTTCACCCCCCCCCAAAAAATGATGCCTCAGAATCCCAGTTTACGCAGGGATTCTGAGGCCTTAACGTTGTCATAATTAAAATCTGATTACATATTCTTGATCCTCGGCTCAAATAACCCCTAAAGGCATGTTTTTGAAACATTTCTGATGAAAAATTTTTCAACTCGAAAATCCTGGTCATCCCCCTATGATCCCGAGTCCAAAAATCACTTTTATTTTTATAACTTTTTTCAAAAAAGAGATAAGAATATGAAATAAAATTTATAAAATAGTGCAAAAAATTGCGGATTTTTTCAATATTTAAGTTTGTGAAAACACCTTTTCTTAACGGAGTTTTGAATTTTTTAGTGAAAAATCGAAATTTTCAACTTTTTATGGAATAACTTTTTTTAATTTTAATAATACAAAAATGCAATAAAATTTATAAAATTCTCCTGATTTTTCTGCATTTTTGCATCATTTAATCATTCCAAAAAACTTATTTTAAACCGAGTTATGATTTTTTGAAAATCCACCCAAATTTCCCTTGGGCAAAAAATGAAAATTTCAAACCAAGCCAATTTCGGTCAAATAAAAAATTTAAAAAATTGGTAAAAATATAGAAAAATTTTTAAAAATATTTCCAACCCCTTAGAACATCGTTACACGTCATAAAAAATCATCCACACACCACGGGATTCGAACCCGGGCCCCCCTCCCTGGGGCACCCACCACACACCACTGGACCAACCGGTCCTGCTGGGAAAAACTTTTTTTGAGTTTTCAAAATTTTTTTTATATCATTCGAAAGCTCTTGAAAAGGTTCAACCCAAAAGTGCTCTTTGTTTTTCTGTGCAACAAATGTAAAAAAAGTTATAACCAAAAAACGAAAAATTTTCCGAGGGGGCCTAGCTCGAAAATTTTTGAAAATTTCAAAAATCCAAAAACACGGTTGGATGCGTCTCAAAAAGTTACACCTTTACGTTTTTGAGACTCTGCGTTTCATGTGGAAATCGGCTCAGACCAATGCCGGCCGAGTTATTCGCGAAAAACCTTTATCCGGTTTTGGGGGTAGCAAATTTCGGTGTAAAATTTAATTTTATAACTTTTTTTAAAATCATGCTAAAAATATAGAATAAAGCACATCTGATAGAGCTTAAAATTCTCTACAAAAAAGCTCTAAGATGATTTTTCGATAAACTCAACCCCTGACAAGTTATAAGCCCCAAAACTGAAATACACCCTGATTTTCGGAAAAATTTCTATTTCCGGAAAAATTTTGAAAATTTTTTTCAAAAATGCCACCAATCGATAGAGCTCAAAAAACGGTTGCTTGAAAGTGCTCTTAGTTTTCCCCGGAAAAATCTGCAAAAAATAATAAAATTCAAAAACGAAAAATTTTCCGAGGGGGCCTGGATTTTTTTTGACCGAAAATTTCGAAAAACTAAAAACACCATAAAATGCAGCATAAAAAGTTGTACCTTTGCGTTTTATATGGAAACCGGCTCAGATCAAATCTGGCCGAGTTATTCACGAAAAACCGGAAAAAGCGGAAATGAACTCCTTGAATTTGGCGATTTTTCCAGAACGCACTTTTGTTCTGATCAAAAAGTGCCTGCTGGCAAAAAGGTCGGGCACATCAATGTTCACGTCCTTTTCGGAGCAGATTTTCCATTTAGGCCTTTAAAAAAAATTTCGTAACAGTGAGACTGCAAACCGGGGCCATTTCAGCGCCGCTGGCGCTCACCTGGCCACCGGACCGGAAAACCTATAGTTTTCCTGAATGCGCCTCAAAAAGTTGGTCGGGACATCGAATTTGCCAACCCCTCCCTGCGCTCATTAGGCTCAAAATAGCAAAAAAGTACGAGTTTGGAGTTTATTCTATGTATATAGTAACTAGCGGGTGCGTGAACCGTCGGATCTGCTGCTTTAAAGCGCTTCGCGCTTTGGGAGCTTCGCTACCTAGACCTTGCGTTTGAATTAATTGTTTTGAGCCCGGAAATAACAAATGGGATAATTTATCAGTAACTGAAGTATGGCCCTTTGGTTATCTTCTATAGTTTAACTACAGAAAAGTGGGCGTGTTCTCACATGGTACGCCTTAGGTCTGTAACGGGTGAGTCGTTGAGTCGGATTAGTCGTTAGACGACTCATCCCATGGGTCGTGGTGGATCGAGTTCTTATCCGAAATACATAAGATGAGAGTCGTTGTTAAACGACTCATGGCATGAATCGTCTAAGCAAAAATAACAAACTAAAAACTTTTGTTAGGGTCTTTGCGTCATCCGACATGCACTTGGTTTCGCTCGTTTAATAAGCTGACACATTGCACTTTTCAATGCAATGGAAACCGGAAGTGCCCTAACTCGCACGTCATCCCTCCTCCCTCCCTTTAGTCCAGGTGGCAGCACTTAATATCCATATTTAAGTGCAGATGAGAATGAGGCGGCATCGGAACAGTACCGCACACACTGGACTATAGCTCGTTTATTATGCAATTAGAGATCCAAGGCTTTGTACATCGAAAATTTCCAGAAATTCTGGAATAACTTTTTTTCTTTAGAAGATAGAAATTCCAAATAAAAAGCATAAAATTCTCCTGATTTTACTCTATTTTTAAAGCTTTAATTCACTTAAATTGATAAATCCTTCACCGAGTTATGAATTTTCAAACTTTAACCCAAAATTTCCAAGGGTCAAAAAATTGAAAAATTATTCGAATTTTTAAAAAATTCCAAAAATTCTGAAACAAAAAACAATGGTCATATTCGTGCTCAGCACCTCAAAATACCCAAGAAAAAAAATTTTCACCCCCCTTTTCAACCCAAAAAAAATTTTTGAAAATTTCTAGGGGGCCTAGCTCGAAAATTTTTGAAAATTTCCGAACATGTTATACCCCATTCGATAGAGTTTAAAAAGCTCTACAACTTTGTTCTAAGGCAATTTTTGGCTAAAACCGACCCCTGACGAGTTATGCGCCCGGGACTCAAATGTCCCGCTCAGGCCAAAAATTTTTTCTATTTCCGGAAAAAACCGAAATTTTTCCAAAAAAATTACCAATCGATAGAGCTCAAAAAATGATGTTTTGGAAGTGGTCTCCGTTTTCCCTGGAAAAATCGTTAAAAAATCCTAAAATTCAAAAACTGAAAAACCGAATTTTAGGCCTAGCTCGAAAAATTTTGAAAATTTTTGAAATTTTAAATTCTGGAAAAATCGGGCTTATTGAACTCTACAATAAGTCTGCTGGCCACCCCCCGCCCAAATCAAACCAAAACGCTGTATTCACCAGGTACTGAACTGGACAAAGTTGGTACTGAAAGATTGCCAATTTCTGCAGCCCTTCCTAATATAGGTAGAGGCCTGGAATTTTTTTTGACTTTTAGACAACACTTCAACTTAGGTTCCTACCAGCAAAGACTTTTTGATTGGAGTTTTAGAAAAAAAGTTACGGGCCCACGAATGCATGAAAAAATGGAAAATTAGCCACTGGTACTCAGTTGGCCCTCGGAGAAAAAACCTATAGTTTTCCCAGATGCGCCATCCCGAGTTACATACCTATGCCAAGTTTCAGCCCCCCAGCTATTCCCGTTCCCGAGATTTTGTTTTTGAAGACGAAACCCCTTGTCAATATAACATATATATAATGAATTAAATTTCTTCTTTTAGCAGTAATTTGTGGAAATTATTTTTAAAATGTCAGATAATTTTTTATTTCAAAATTTTCATGGCTGAATGGAAATTTAATTAATTCGTCTTTTACTCCAATATTTTGCGGAGCAATCAAACGTAGGGAAACACATCCTGTTTTGTAAAAAATTCTAAATAAAATATAACTTTAATTATTTAATGTTTTCGTAATAGTAAGTAGACGATTTTTTGCCCAGATAACATATATTTTTATGGCAAGAAGTGTATTAGTATTTAAGAGAAAAAAGTTAGAATATTGTTCTGATTGTTTATACTCGTCAAGAGAAGAACTCCGGTACTTTCAGTTCGCAAATTTGAATTTAAATTCGTCTATTCGTGTGAATCCAGCAGATTGTATAATTTCCACTAATGAATTAAATTTCTTCTTTTAGCAGTAATTTGTGGAAATTATTTTAAAAATGTCAGATAATTTTTTATTTCAAAAATTTCATGGCTGAATGGAAATTTAATTAATCCGTCTTTTACTCCAATATTTTGCGGAGCAATCAAACGTAGGGAAACACATCCTGTTTTGTAAAAAATTCTAAATAAAATATAACTTTAATTATTTAATGTTTTCGTAATAGTAAGTAGACGATTTTTTGCCCAGATAACATATATTTTTATGGCAAGAAGTGTATTAGCATTTAAGAGAAAGAAGTTAGAATATTGTTCTGATTGTTTATACTCGTCAAGAGAAGAACTCCGGTACTTTCAGTTCGCAAATTTGGATTTAAATTCGTCTATTCGTGTGAATCCAGCAGATTGTATAATTTCCACTAATGAATTAAATTTCTTCTTTTAGCAGTAATTTGTGGAAATTATTTTAAAAATGTCAGATAATTTTTTATTTCAAAAATTTCATGGCTGAATGGAAATTTAATTAATCCGTCTTTTACTCCAATATTTTGCGGAGCAATCAAACGTAGGGAAACACATCCTGTTTTGTAAAAAATTCTAAATAAAATATAACTTTAATTATTTAATGTTTTCGTAATAGTAAGTAGACGATTTTTTGCCCAGATAACATATATTTTTATGGCATAGAAGTGTATTAGCATTTAAGAGAAAGAAGTTAGAATATTGTTCTGATTGTTTATACTCGTCAAGAGAAGAACTCCGGTACTTTCAGTTCGCAAATTTGGATTTAAATTCGTCTATTCGTGTGAATCCAGCAGATTGTATAATTTCCACTAATGAATTAAATTTCTTCTTTTAGCAGTAATTTGTGGAAATTATTTTAAAAATGTCAGATAATTTTTTATTTCAAAATTTTCATGGCTGAATGGAAATTTAATTAATCCGTCTTTTACTCCAACATTTTGCGGAGCAATCAAACGTAGGGAAACACATCCTGTTTTGTAAAAAATTCTAAATAAAATATAACTTTAATTATTTAATGTTTTCGTAATAGTAAGTAGACGATTTTTTGCCCAGATAACATATATTTTTATGGCAAGAAGTGTATTAGCATTTAAGAGAAAGAAGTTAGAATATTGTTCTGATTGTTTATACTCGTCAAGAGAAGAACTCCGGTACTTTCAGTTCGCAAATTTGAATTTAAATTCGTCTATTCGTGTGAATCCAGCAGATTGTATAATTTCCACTAATGAATTAAATTTCTTCTTTTAGCAGTAATTTGTGGAAATTATTTTAAAAATGTCAGATAATTTTTTATTTCAAAAATTTCATGGCTGAATGGAAATTTAATTAATCCGTCTTTTACTCCAATATTTTGCGGAGCAATCAAACGTAGGGAAACACATCCTGTTTTGTAAAAAATTCTAAATAAAATATAACTTTAATTATTTAATGTTTTCGTAATAGTAAGTAGACGATTTTTTGCCAAGATAACATATATTTTTATGGCATAGAAGTGTATTAGCATTTAAGAGAAAGAAGTTAGAATATTGTTCTGATTGTTTATACTCGTCAAGAGAAGAACTCCGGTACTTTCAGTTCGCAAATTTGAATTTAAATTCGTCTATTCGTGTGAATCCAGCAGATTGTATAATTTCCACTAATGAATTAAATTTCTTCTTTTAGCAGTAATTTGTGGAAATTATTTTAAAAATGTCAGATAATTTTTTATTTCAAAAATTTCATGGCTGAATGGAAATTTAATTAATTCCGTCTTTTACTCCAATATTTTGCGGAGCAATCAAACGTAGGGAAACACATCCTGTTTTGTAAAAAATTCTAAATAAAATATAACTTTAATTATTTAATGTTTTCGTAATAGTAAGTAGACGATTTTTTGCCAAGATAACATATATTTTTATGGCTAGAAGTGTATTAGCATTTAAGAGAAAGAAGTTAGAATATTGTTCTGATTGTTTATACTCGTCAAGAGAAGAACTCCGGTACTTTCAGTTCGCAAATTTGAATTTAAATTCGTCTATTCGTGTGAATCCAGCAGATTGTATAATTTCCACTAATGAATTAAATTTCTTCTTTTAGCAGTAATTTGTGGAAATTATTTTAAAAATGTCAGATAATTTTTTATTTCAAAAATTTCATGGCTGAATGGAAATTTAATTAATCCGTCTTTTACTCCAATATTTTGCGGAGCAATCAAACGTAGGGAAACACATCCTGTTTTGTAAAAAATTCTAAATAAAATATAACTTTAATTATTTAATGTTTTCGTAATAGTAAGTAGACGATTTTTTGCCCAGATAACATATATTTTTATGGCAAGAAGTGTATTAGCATTTAAGAGAAAGAAGTTAGAATATTGTTCTGATTGTTTATACTCGTCAAGAGAAGAACTCCGGTACTTTCAGTTCGCAAATTTGAATTTAAATTCGTCTATTCGTGTGAATCCAGCAGATTGTATAATTTCCACTAATGAATTAAATTTCTTCTTTTAGCAGTAATTTGTGGAAATTATTTTAAAAATGTCAGATAATTTTTTATTTCAAAAATTTCATGGCTGAATGGAAATTTAATTAATTCGTCTTTTACTCCAATATTTTGCGGAGCAATCAAAAGTAGGGAAACACATCCTGTTTTGTAAAAAATTCTAAATAAAATATAACTTTAATTATTTAATGTTTTCGTAATAGTACGTAGACGATTTTTTGCCCAGATAACATATATTTTTATGGCATAGAAGTGTATTAGCATTTAAGAGAAAGAAGTTAGAATATTGTTCTGATTGTTTATACTCGTCAAGAGAAGAACTCCGGTACTTTCAGTTCGCAAATTTGAATTTAAATTCGTCTATTCGTGTGAATCCAGCAGATTGTATAATTTCCACTAATGAATTAAATTTCTTCTGTTTAGCAGTAATTTGTTTAAATTATTTTAAAAATGTCAGATAATTTTTTATTTCAAAAATTTCATGGCTGAATGGAAATTTAATTAATCCGTCTTTTACTCCAATATTTTGCGGAGCAATCAAAAGTAGGGAAACACATCCTGTTTTGTAAAAAATTCTAAATAAAAATATAACTTATTAAAGACAGAAATTTTTGGGTTACTCGTGCATTTTAGTACCTTCATTTGGCGTTGGTTTTATTGGCTTGCAATGCCATCCGCAATTTTGTTACTCACTTTGTATGCGTCCGTGTGCCCGAAAGTCAACGATGACTGGCAAAATGGGCCAAATGGAACGGTCGATGGAAATATTACGCAAAATACGAAGGACATATGCCGAAAAATAAAAGGTTTTCTGTTGTATATTAAGCATTGATTACTACCAATCAATTAATTCCGGATAAAAGGAACCAAAACTTTATTATTTAAATATATGTAAGACATATTCAAAAATATTAGACTATAAATGTTCTTGTCAGGTTACAATGTTTTTAGTCGAACACGGGCATCAATGTGGTGATTTTGGTCAACAACTACACCAACACTCAAAATGTAGAGCCGCTCCTATGCAAAATCTACGAATTGTACGCTGATACGCACTAAAGTCTGCAGGCTAAAAATCCAGCTTATATTGAGAGGATTTGCTATATTTCATTCTTTATAAGCATTTTTAATGTTGTTTAGTACTATGAAATTTAGAATTTTGCAATTAGATTTGGATTTCTGTTAAATTGGCTATTTTGGAGATGTTTCGGTGGTCATGAAGCGTGATTATGTAATGCATATAGGTTTTTTGAGTCAAATCAACTTACCATTCTAATTTGTCTCACTTTCTTGAACCATAACTTTTTCATGTCTACCAAATAAGCTTGATTAAAAATGACAAAAAAAAAAAAAAATTATTTTTAGCCGGTTCAAAAAAGGTGTGGGTTTTTCAGATAAAATGATTAATATCTTTCTAAGTGATGCGTCTCTATAATCCAACCATATTTTAGAACAAAAAACATCAGGGTACCTACTATAAATTCTAAAAGTCATAATAAAAAAATTTATTCAATTTGCTTTTCGCAGTTTCTTTTTTAAATTAAATCCAAAACTCATTAGACATTAAGTTAATTTGTAAATGAAACATTAAAATGTATGTAGATTATTTATTATCTATTCCATTCCAAATTATTACAACAAATGCCGTCCTCCTCCAAGCGTTCTGTTTCCGCATGGCACGACAAATTGTTGGGATTTTTTTGTTTAACCGAATTGGCCGCAGCAAATTGTTTTCTTTTTAGGGAGAACCATGTGCGTGACCATTTGAACAAGGTTTACGGCACGTTGGCGCTCACAATGCTTTACGCAATCCTTGGCATTATCGTCAACGCGTTGATTGACTTATCGTCTTATGTACACATCATCGCAATGTTGGAATGCCCTCCTTTTATAGGTATTCCATTTTTGGCTCTTCTCCACTTTACGCTTTCCAACAACTTATCATCATCCGCAGTTTTTTAGGCCATTATTTTTTTTATTTGGTCAATTCCTTATTCCTGATATCAATTGAAAGCAAAACCCTCTACAAGTTTCTTCATCTAAATTCTGGCTAATTGTAAGACTAACAATAGAAAAAATTGCATTTCGTGTTTTCTCATTGTAATTTTTTCTTAATCTTAGTTTTCATTTTTGTATAAATGCCAAAAACTTGTAAGTTTTCGTTTTATATCAAGAATGTTGTATGCTTAGACCAAGTAAGAAAAAGATTATGGTCTTAAAAAACTGAGTAGGAAGAAAAATCGGCAATCGTAAAGAATGGGGGTCCCGAATTTAAAATTTTTTATTTTGGGTTCAAAATCAGTTTCCGGGGTTTTCAAGGGCGCTGATCACGAATTCCGACCCGAATTCGAACAAAAAAGACGAAAGCTTCAGCTATTAATTGTGTAAAAAAAATGCAATTTACGCCAAAATTAGATCGATTCAACGCGTATTTTGAAAAAAATCTCAAATTTTTTGTCCGAATTCGGGTCCGGAATTCGGAATTGGGTAAATTCGAGCTCAGATTCGTAATCAGCACCCTCGAAAACCCCCGGGAACTGATTTTGAACCCAAAATAAAAAGTTTAATTAGGGACCCCCATTCTTTACGATTGCCGAAAAATCACCATTCGGATGGAACTTTTTTGCTCCAAAAATTTTTAAATTTTTTGGTAATTGTCTACTTGTCAAGCAATTTCTTAAAAATAGCTTATAACATGGAAAGCTTTCGAATGATATCAGATTGTTGAATTTGGTAAACAACGTAAAAAGTTACAGTCCAAAAACGCGGGCTGGTTAGTGCTCACATAGTGTGGTATAACGCGTGTTTGGTTGATTCATCCATTCATTCATTCGCCCATTTCAGCTCTTCTTTACACCAAAACATCGAAGAAAAATTTGAACAAACGTTTGGCCTTCATGTCTGCTTTTTTTTTTTTGGTACGTTTTTTTTGTTGTTGCTGGGGTTACGAGTTTTTGATTGTTTCAAATTATGCATTTATTATTGTCACTCATTCCTTTTTTAGGTCGGCTGTGAGATTGGGCCGTTGATTGAGTATGTGGGCTTTGATCCGAACATTGTATTCAACGCGATCTTCGTCACCATGGTATTGGTTTTTGTTTTGTCCAAAATTTACACTAGTAATCCGCTGCTCCGTAAAGTTATAGCAAAAATTGGCTGTATTTTTGAAATGTGTTCCAATGGGGATACCTTGGATTTTTAGAATTGGACCAAACTGCTTAAAATTCGAAATTTTGGACAAAAACGAGTAAAATGCTCTTTCGCCCACTGTTATTTGACTCAAAAAAGCCATATTTTGTTGGAAATTGTTATCGCTATTTCAGCTCGTCTTCGGCTCCTTAGCTATGTCCGCGTTCTTCACCGATTCGACCAAATACCTTCACTTGGGAGGTGAGTGAAAAAGAAAATGCTTGAAAATTTATGTGGTAGGGTGCATTACGTCCCTCCCACCTCGATAATTTTTTTTTGAAAATTTTTTCAAACAATTTTTCAGGAAAAAAATCTTAAACACAATTTCATAATAATAATAATTATAAACTGCCATTGAATTAGTGGCACATTATTCGTTCAATTCTGTCAACTATAAAATGAGATTTACCCAAAAAACGGACTCGGAATTTTTTTTTTTTTTTATATAAATTCCCTTTATTTTCAGGTCTCCTCTCATCTGCACTGTTTTGCATGCTGATCATCAAGTATGTTTTCCTTTCCTTTCCCTGTTACAGAAATAAAAATAAATTTTTCAATATATTTACGAAAAGGTGTGAAGGAGTCGAAAAAAAACCAACAGCTTCAATTGGCCCACCGGGAGATTCATGTTTCTCACCCCCTTCCGCAATGTTCCCCCACCAGAAAATTTTTAATTTCTCAAACCTAGAAATTTTCAGGAAAAAACTCTAGGGTATTTTTTATAAGAAAATAAAAAATTTTTGAAAATGTTTTCAACGAATTTTAAGGATTAATAATTAATTATAAAATTTTGAAAAAAAGCGCTGAAACTCAAAAAAAAAATTCTGGGGGCGGACATATGGAAAGGGGATAGTGCACCCGGTCCACCCATTTTCATCTATGTTTTGGAAAAATGCTTGCGAATGAATTAATGTCATCATCTCTTAACCTTTTTTAATTCTCTTTTTAGTTTTGTCCCGTACATGCCGTTTCTCCGCCCGTTCACGCTCTGGGCCGGTTTGGCGATCAACTCGGCATTTGTGCTCTACGACACTCAGCGGATTGTGGCGAGATGCCGTCATGATTACAACGACTGCATTTGGCACACGGTAATGCCAGTCGTGGTAATTACTGTTTTTCAAAAAAGTTCTTTTTTTCGAATTTTCTAAGAAAAAATTGTTTTAAGATTTTTTCTTGAAAATTTTCTGTTTCAATTTTTTTGCCTCGCCGGAGTTTTGGAGTGCACCGGCGGGTCGCGTCCTGCGTGCGTCCCCCCCTCAGCGGTTACCCCACATTTGCGACTCACAATCAGACTTTTGCGCCCCCAGTGAAAATTAGGCATTTGCGCCCATGTCCATTTTTATTTTATTTTTTATTCCCAATTGTCACATTTTCACCATACATAGAAAAGGGGGGTGGGTCGGCCAAAAATTTTGCGAAGGGGGGTCGGCCGCTGAAGACCTTTTTTTTTTTGCTTTTCAAAAAACACTTTTTTTTCGGCGCGGTTTTTCCAAAAAATTTTTGGAAACAGGGGGGCCGGCGGTGCCGATAAGCGCCGCCGGGAAAAATTTTGTAATTTTTAATGCGATTTGTTAACAGATTTTCACCAAAAAATGGCCTATTTTTGCGATTTTAAGCCATTTTTTTTAAGAAAAATTGGGATTTTTGGGTTCCGGCGGTGCCGCTAGGCGCCGCCGGGGAAAATTTTTTGGATTTTTAATGAATTTTTAAGAAATTTTTCAATTTGCGACCCCCCCCCTCGCTGCGGACCCCCTCCCCTCCACCTCTTTTACACCGGCCCCCCCCCCCTTCGCTGCGAACCCCCCCCCCCCCTCGCTGGCCCTCTTTGCGAGCGAGGGGGGGGGGGGGGGGGGGGGTCGACCCCCCCCTAAAAAATGTATGGTTTTCACTCACACATTACGAGGACTCACAACTGACAATTATCTATGCTTGAATTTAAAAAAAATATTTTTGTTTGTGAACAATTATTATTAAATTTTATTAGAAAGTAAATATGCACGCCTGAGAATTGATCTAAAAGCTTTTTTCAAAATACACCCCCTAAAGAATCGACCTTTCAAAAAACAAAAACCCTGGCCCCAGGTAATGTGTGCGAAAAAATGGGACAATTGGGATTAAAAATATAATAAAAAGTAAATGATCGTTATTGAGTTCGGCTCCACTTTCAGGTCATGCTGTTCCAAGATATTGCGTACATCTTCCGCAACGCGCTCATTCTTTTGAAGGACAAAAAGGACGCGGAGAACAAACGCCGTCGTTGAACAGCACAAACAGCAACAAGTTAAAGAAGGATTGGATGATTGATATGTTACCAACAACAAAAAAACTGTAAATGTTTTTCACCAAATATATTCATTCTCTAATCCGTTCAATACACACAAACAAACAATTTGGAGCATCACATAACCGGGGTCCCGACATTTGAGCCTATATCCAAAAGCGGATTAAAAATTGACTCTCTCTCTCTCCTCTTTTTTTTCTCTCTCTCTCTCTATCGCACCTCCTCTCTCTCTCTTTCCGTCTGTCTCTCTCTCCCTCCCTCCCTCTCTCTCCATTTTTTCTTTTCCTCTGCCTCCTCTTTTCTTTTTCTCTCTTTTTTTCTCTCTCTCCCCTCTTTTCATACATTAAAAAAAAGGCGGGGGGGGGGGGGGGGGGGGGGGGGGGGGGGGTCGGTCAAAATTTTTGCAAAGGTGGGTCGGCCGCTGATTTTTTTGATGACCTTTTTTTTTTTGCTTTTCAAAAACCGTTTTTTTGGCGCAGTTTTTCCAAGAAAACTTTCGGGAACAAGGGGGCCGGCGGTGCCGATAGTCTAACTCATTTATCTCTTTCTCTCTTCCCCGATGCTCACACTCTCTCTCTCTTTTCACTTCTTTCTCTCTTTCTCGCTCTTTCTTTTTTTCTCTCTTCCCTTCTTTCTCCCTCTCTTTATCGCGCTCTCTCTCGCTATCTCTCTCTATAACGCTCACTCTCTCTCCCCTGTCTCTCTCTCTCTTTCCTTTTTTCCCTTTCTCTTCCTCTCTTCCCCTCTTTCTCCCTCTCTCTGTAGCGCACTCTCTCTCTCTCTCTCTTTCTCTCTTTTGACTTCCTTTTCTATTTTTCTCGCTCTTTTTCTTTTTCACCTCTCTCCCCGTCTCTCTCTTTCTTTTTTTCTCTCTCTCTTCCTCTCTTCCCCTCTTTCTCCCTCTCTCTGTAGCGCACTCTCTCTCTCTCTCTCTTATCTTTCTTTTCTCTTTCTCTATCTTTTTTCTCTCTTTCTCTCTCACTCTCTCTCCCAGTCTCTCTCTCTTTTTCTTTTTTCTCTCTCTCTTCCTCTCTTCCCCTCTCTACCTCTCTCTATAGCCCGCTCTCTCTCTTTCTCTCTTTTAATCTCCTCTATCTCTCTCATCGTCTCCCTATCTCTCTCTCTCTCCCCTGTCTCTCTTTTTTTCTCTCTCTTCCTCTGTCTCTCCCTCTTTTCACTTCCTTTTCTCTTTCTCTTCCTCTCTCTTTCTCTCCCCCTCTCTCTCCCTTTCTTTCCTCTCGCTTTTCTTTATCATTTTCTTTCTCTCGCCATCTCTCTCTATATCGTTTCTCCCCTGTCTCTCTCTTTTTTTTCTCTCTCTTCCTCTGTCTCTCTCCCCCTTTTTCTCTCTCTCTCTCTATCGTCTCTCTCTCTCTCTCCCTGTCTATCTATCTTCTTTTCTCTCTCTCTCTCTTTTCTCTCACTCCCTCTCTCTCACACTGTCCCAGTCTCTTTATCTCCTTCTCCTTTCTCTCTCTCGTCTTTTCTCTCTTTCACCTTCTCTCTCTCTCTTCTTTTCTTCTCTCTTCTTTTCTTTTCTCTCGTCTTTTCTCTCTCTCTCTCTCTCTCTCTCTCTCTCTCCCAGTCTATCTCTCGTCTTTTCTCTCTTTTTCCTTCTCTCTCCTTTTCTATTTCTCTCTCCTCTTTCCTTTCTCTCTCTCTTCTTTTCACTCTTCTTTTCTCTCTCTCTCTCTCTCTCACTCTATCTCATGTCTTTCCTCTAAATCTTTCTCCCCTGTCTCTCTCTTCTCTCTATATTTTCCTTGTTTCTCTCTCTCTCTTTTTACTTCCTTTTCTCTTTCTCTCTCTATTTTCTTTCTCTCTCTCACTCTCTCTCTCTCCCTCTCTCTCTTTCTTTCACTTTTTCTCTCTCTTCCTCTCCACCCCCTCTCTCTCTCACTCTTTTTCATCTCTTTTCTTCACTCTCACTCTCTCTCCCGCCCTTCTCTCTTCCTCTTTTTGTCTCACTCTCTCTCCCTCTCTCTCTCTCACTCTTTCCCTCTCCCCCCTGCGCGGTTCCCAACCGCTCCGAGTTATTTTAAGAACCTTGATAAACGGTTATATAAATTGTTGTCCCATAAAAAAGAAAAATAGTTTTGTAATTCTGATCTCTTCTCTATCTGTCTTTCTCTCCCACTCTATTTCTCTCTCTCTCTCTCTTTACCTCCCTTTCTTTTCTATTTTTATAAATTAAATACAAAATATTTAATTAACTTTCATTTTTTTTTATAATTTCTGGCATTTTCTCTCTCTTTAACTTTTTTTTACTTTCTCCCTCTCGTTCCGTTTCTTCCCCCGCTTTCACTCTCTTATTTTATCTTTTCTCTCGTCTCTCTCTATTTCTCTTTCACTCTCTACTCCCTCTTTTCCTTTCCTCTCTTCCCTCTCTCTTCTCTCTTTATTTCTTTCTTTTTCTCTCTCTTTCTCTCTTTCTATCTCTCTCTCTCTCTTTCACTCTCTCTCCTCTTCTTCCTCCCCCTCTTTCCCTTTATCGCCGATGAGCCTAATCGGCGATTGAAAAGCTGAATAATCGCGACATGGCGACCCTTGGCCTGTGACCATTAGCCAAACAACGTGCAGACTACCCAGCGAAGTAGCAGCTATCATCGCCCGACGAAGTAGCTAGAGAGCGAAAACTGGGTTCAAATTAAGCGTGTGCTGTGGCGAGCAAAAAGCGGGTTCTAATGAAGCATGGTTAGACTGGCGAAAAGCGGGTTTAAAGTGACAGTCTGTGCGGCCTTGGCTAATGGGAAAAGAGCCTGAAAGCGCTGCCACAACATCAATGCGAGATAACGTCTTTTCGCGGGGAGGGTGTCGCCTATGAGCCTAATCGGCGATTGAAAAGCTGAATAAGAGCAAACAACAATAACAGCACCGAAACAGTCAATCTTAAGTGGTGAGATGACTCAGCGGTTAATAGCATGGCTTCACCGGAGGGGGCCCTCGAAGGTTCAACGACCACACCTCACCCCAATTGAGACAGAATTCTCTGATCTGATGTAACCATCAGAGATATGACGTTCAGATCAGTGATATGACGGAAATTGAAATAGGCCCCAGGAAAACAGTGAGTTTTTGAAACAGTTCAGTGTCGAAAATACAAGTGTCGAATTTACCAGCCACGGTTTTATTTGTTATCCAAGTGTGTTTGGCTCCCGAATTTTGGGCAATGGTCAAGAATTGGTGTCCCGGCAAAAAAAATTTTAAAAATTTTGAAGGTATTTTTTCTAGGCTTAGAAAATGCGCTGATCACGAATCTGAACTAGATTTTGAAAATCATTTTTTATGGGCTTTCCAATGCTACTTTACTTTAGTTCATCCAGCCCATCTCGAAAAAAGTTTTCTCAAATATTTGCGTAGCTACCCAATTTTTAATGGTGCAAAAGTTAATGCCCACATATTCGGAGCTTATTGTTTAAGCCAAAAACATGCCAAAAAATCTGAAAAATATATGCTAGTATAAGTTTCGATGCTCATCAAAAAGTCACAATATTCTATACCGAATTTCCTTTTTGGTAGTGGGTCTACGACTAATACTCGCAGAGCACCATCGATGTCAAAAGTAATCAAGACATTTCGTTCTGATTTGTTGACAGTTTCACCAAAAAGCTAATTTTCGCAAATAAAAGCCAAGCAACAACTTTTTTGCCTTTAAAAAACGCTTTTTTTTTGCGGAGCGTTTTTTCGAAAAACTGGGGGATGGATAAGGGCGCGTCAAATTTTAAAATTATCTTGCTTTTTATATTTTACATAAACAATAGTTATTCTTAAATAAGATTACTCATAAATAATTTTTTTTATTGGTACATACCGTATTATCTCTAATTATCCCCCTGTCTCCATTAATCCCCACCTTTCTGAGAAGGTTGAACATTAATCCCCCGGTCTCCATTTATCCCCCCGGGGGATAAATGGAATTTTTATTTGGAAAATTGCATCAATTTTTTTCAAAAAACAACAGTAAAAAACGCTAACAAATAAAAATTTCATCTCCGAATCGATCCAACTCTACATCACCATCATCATCAGATAGGCCGGCTTCTTCGTGATCATTAGGGCCGCGACTTTTAGTGACGAAAAATCCCAAAATAGTTAACTAAAATAGTGACGAAAAAGTGCCAAAAAAGTGACAAAATAGTGAAAAAAGTCCAAAATAGTGACGAATAATGACATAATTTTCAGCCAAAAAATGAGCAAAAAAAAAATTCTATTCACTAATTTCAGTTGCAAATGAGGTACATTTCCTTTCTAACATTTATCTTAACAAATATTGACATTTTTTAAATCAAAAATTTTGTCAAGAAAAAATTTGGGGGAAAAATTTTTATGAAAATTTTCCAATTCTTAGTGGTATTTTTCAAAAAAATTTTTATGTCGATTCTTAGGGGTGCATTTTTTGAAAAAAATTTTAGATCGATTCTTAGGGGTGCATTTTTTGAAAAAAATTTTAGATCGATTCTTAGGGGTGCATTTTTTGATTTTATTGCATTTTTGTTAAGGAATTTTCCAAAAAATGTCGAAATAGTGAAAAAATAGTGACAAAACGCCAAAAAAGTGAATTTTCACTATTTTAAGTGACGAAACGCCAAAATAGTGATTCTAGTGACGAAAAATGACGTCCAAATGAAAAAATTTTAATGCAAAAATGCGTTTTTTGAGCTCCTTTCTTCAAATCAATTGAGCAAAAAAAAAGTTTTTTCACTAGAAATCGCGGCCCTAGTGATCATTTCGTCCATCTTTCACCGTTTCAGTTGCCCTAAACTCGCGCAAAAGTTTGGTCCCTATCGGTCCAATTGCTCCTTTCGGCTTGAAGCAAGCAATTTTTTCGTATCCTGTTCTGTGCAATGGCGTTGTCTGTTGTGTTCGTTAATTTTTTGAATTAACGCCAAAAGATGCTCGTTTATCGATCATCATTTTGACCCTTCGTGCTGTCCATTTAAACCCCCCTTTTCCCCCATTCCGTGCATTCTCCCTCATTCATTTGTTGTTTCCATTTAATTGTGACCCCGATCCCTCCCTTCGCTATTTATTATATTTATTTGTGTGGAATAAATCAATATTATTCCATTGACTGTTGAACGGACACAACAGTTATTGGCGCAGTCAGCGAAAGCAAAGACGAGCGAAACAAAAGCGGAGAGGAACGACGCAGCAAACAACAATTGGAATTGCTAATTCCGAGTTGGAATAGCAATTGCCAAATCGTCAGAGAATAAAGCTAATTCCCAGTTGGAATAGCAGTTCACCCAGGAGGTGGCATTCTCGAATACTGGTGTTAACCCGAGTTGGATAACAGCCAGTGGTCAATCGCCGAACTTCGAAAAATTTCGACATTCAATTGTTAATCCGAGACGGATAACAATTGCATATCTCTGTTAATTCGAGTTGAATAACAGTGACCGTCCATCACCAATTCATTGTTAATCCGATTCGGATAACAATCGACAGTCACTGTTAATCCCAGTTGGATAACAATTGACCATTCATCTTTAATTTGATCCTAGTTTGGACAAATTATAAAGCGCAACAATGGCAGCGGGTGTAAAGACTGGCAAAGGACCAGGCCCTTATACATCGGAAACGTCATGGACCATTTGGGAAGAACGATTTGAGTTTTTCATCAAACTCCGAGGCATCACTGATGCAGAGACAAAGAAATTGCTCTTCTTCTCGGAGATTGGGCCAATCTACGAAGAGCTTCGCCAAATGGCGTTGCCAGAAGATGTCCGCGACATTCCAATAGTGGAGATCAAAGCGCTGATGGAGGAGCGATTTGGCGAGACGAAGACGATTGCGGCAAAAAGGTTTGAGCTGTTTTCAGCCAAACAAACAACAGGACTGTCCATTCGAGATTATTCGATCCAACTTTGGACCTTAATTGCCAAAGCAGAATGGCACAAGGATTCGGTGGACATGTGCTTAAGCGCACTCTTCATCAATGGCCTTAAAATTGATTCAATCCGGGCCGAGTTGATAAAGAAAGGAGTGCAAGACATGAAGTTCAAAGATGCCGTTGAAAGGGCAGTGCTTCTCGAGCAGTCCGAATTGGACGCAGAGCAAATCGGTGGGCATAAGAAAGCGGAAGTGGCGAAAGTCTTCGCTCCAAAGGGAGGAAGAAAGAGTAGCGCACCAACGCAGCAAATGCAATGCCATCGATGCGGGAGGAATGGCCACCGCAACAACGAGTGCCCGAACAAGGACTCAAAATGCCGAAAGTGTGGCAATGTTGGACACTGGGCTGTGATGTACAAGACAAAGCAGGGCTCCAATTGGCCAAAGAGGCAAGGGAAGCCGGTACACCAGGTCAACACTGAATGCCATAAGGCATACGACATTGGAACATTGGCCAAGTCTGAAGAAATCAAATCGATTTCTGTGCCGCCAGCAACGATACAACTTCAGCTGAGTAAAAAGGCGACAGACTTCGAATTGGATTGTGGCGCAGATGTCACACTCATCACCAAAATTGATTGGATGTCCATCGGAAGGCCGAAACTTGGACAAACTTCAGGATTGATGGCATATGGAAAAAAGCCGATCAAAGTCCTCGGATCATTCATGACAGATGTGGAGTACAACGGCAAAAAAGTGAATGCCGAAATTTATGTTGTCGACGGCGAAGGCAAAAATTTGTGTGGGAGAGATTTGATTGATGAATTACAAATCGATCTCAACAAAGCGTTCGGGATCCGATCAGTCAACGAGGTCAATAGCAAGGCAGTGAACCGAGTGCTTGGAGCGGTGCTTCTGAAGTACGGCGAGGTCTTCAATGACGGACACGGCCGATGCACAAGGCAAATTTCGCTGAAATTTAAGCCGGAAGTGCAAGCGAAGAAGTGCAAGCCGCGTCCCGTGCCATTTGCATTGAGACCCGAAGTGGAGAAGGTCATCGACAAGTGGGTCAAAGATGGAGTGTTGGAGCAAGTGACAACTTCTGATTGGGCAACACCGTTGGTGATTGTACCCAAAGCCGGAAACAAAATTCGCTTATGTTGCGACTACAAAGTCACGGTTAACCAATGGCTTGACATCCATCAATACCCGTTGCCGCGCCCGGAAGAATTGTTCAGCGTGTTGAATGGAGGCGAAAAGTTTTCAAAGCTGGATTTGAAGGAGGCGTATCTTCAACTAATGTTGGATGATAAAGCCAAGGAATGCTTGACCATTTGCACGCATAAAGGCCTATACCAATTTACGCGTATGCCTTAAGGTGTTGCGTCAGCGCCAGCAATTTTCCAACAAGTGATGGAAGACGTCCTTCGTGGAATCGACGGAGTCGCCGTCTACTTGGACGATATTGTGGTGACAGCCCCCAACGACGAGGAACATTTGAAACGGCTGGAAATGACTCTCCAACGCATCCCAAAATTTTGATTGCGTGTCAAAAAGGAAAAATGTTCCTTTATGCAAAACCAAATTGCATATTTGGGGCACATCATCGACAAAGAAGGGATTCGAACATCGCCGGAAAAAGTTGAAGCGATTCAGAAAATGCCAGCCCCCCAAAATTTGAAGGAATTGCAATCCTTCCTGGGAATGGTTGGGTATTATGGCAAATTTATTCCGTCAATGGCAACAATTTCTGAGCCATTGAACGAGTTACGCCGATCAGAGACCAAATGGCATTGGGGAGGACAACAGCAAGAAGCATTCGAGCAGATCAAATTGATGCTGGCGTCGAACGAACTATTAGCCCATTTTGATCCCAAAAAGCTACTTTATTTGGCAACTGATGCATCTGACTATGGAGTTGGAGCAATTCTTTTCCACAAAGATGGAACAAGTGGGAAATTTGGCGTGATAGCCTACGCATCAAGAACATTGAGCCCAGCCGAAAGAAATTACGCGCAGATGGAAAAAGAAGGACGCGCAGTAATATTCGGCGTGGAGAAGTTCAACCAGTACTTGTACGGTAGAAAATTCATTCTACAGACTGATCACGAGCCTTTGAAAAGGATTTTTGGACCAAAAGGCGAGCTGCCCGTAGTTGCGGCACGACGACTTCATCGTTGGAGTTTGAAGCTCATGAATTATGACTTCGAAATTGAATATTGTTCGACCAAAAACTTCGGTTACGCCAATGGATTGTCACGGTTGCCAAGTCCAGAAATTGATCAGGTCTGTAAGGAAAGCCAAGAGCTAAACGAAATCCAAAGGGAGAGCCAGAACGCTTTGCCAATCACAGTGAAGGACATTGCGAAAGAAATTGGCAATGATCTGGTGTTTGCAAAAGTCAAAGGTTTTGTGCTCAACGGATGGCCTGCTAAGATGGAAGACGAAAAAATTCGCCCATTCTTTCTGGTAAAAGACGAATTGGAGCTGAACAATGGATGCCTGATGTTGGGATGCCGGACAGTGATTCCGAGTAAATTCCGTGAAAATCTTTTGAAATTGATTCACGCGACGCATCCAGGAATCGTCCGAATGAAGGCTTTGGAAAGTTTGGTGGCCGGGCATCGACAAAGACATTGAAAGCATGAAAAAGAAATGTAAAATTTGTCAAACGAATTCGCCGGAAATGAGGAAAGTCCCTCTACATCCATGGGAAGTGCCAGAAAAGCCATGGCAGCGACTTCACATTGACTTCTGTGGCCCATTTTTCGGAAAAATGTGGCTGATCGCGGTTGATGCCAAAACCAAATGGCCAGAAGTTCAATGATGAAAAGCACGACGACCGAGGCAACGATTGAGGCGCTTCGAAAATTGATTTGGACCATGGGTTGCCAGAACAAATTGTGTCTGACAACGGGCCGCAATTCACGTCGAAGGAGATTGAAGAATTCTGCTCAAAACGCGGAATTGAACGAACGCTTACGGCACCATACCACCCGCAGAGCAATGGGGAAGCCGAGCGTTTTGTCCAAACATTCAAGAAAGGAATGTCGTTGGTTAAAAAGGACACCAACTGGGACAACGAATTGGCAATGAACCAATTCTTACTCAAATACCGAGTAACGCCTCATTCTGCAACAGGACGTTCTCCTGCAGAAATGATGTTCGGCAGAAAGTTGCGAACACTGCTCGACCTCGTGCGCCCATCCGACTCGACCAAAATTGAAGAAGGAGAAGAGAAAGTGAAAGCGAATGCTGAAAAGCATGGCCAAAAATATTTGGCACGCGCCAAAAAGAATTTTGATCGACGGACGTGGAAACGCTCATTCAAAACTGGACAAAGAGTCTTTGCCAGAAATTACAGAGACGGTTCGAAGTGGATGGCAGGCCAAATCATGAGCCAAATAAGTCCATCACTGTTTCTTGTCCGAACAGCCCGTGGGGTTTGGAAGCGGCATTTAGACCAGCTGAAATCGGATGAGACGAAGCCCGATCTGGAGAGCAACACCGACGCGGACTCAACATCGTCCAATGGTGATCAGACGGAGGATGAAAAGGACGAAGGACAGCCGACGGACGTGGATGAACAGCCGAACGATCCGCCGACTTTGGACAATCCGCCATTGAGAAGATCATCGCGCGAACGAAGGCCACGACAAATCTTCGACCCCAGCAAGTGATCGCTGACTTCAGCTGGTGAGGAGGAGATGTTGTGTTCGTTAATTATTTGAATTAACGCCAAAAGATGTTCGCTTATCGATCATCATTTTGACCCTTCGTGTTGTCCATTTAAACCCCCCTTTTCCCCCATTCCGTGCATTCTCCCTCATTATTTGTTGTTTCCATTTAATTGTGACCCCGCTCTCTCCCTTCGCTATTTATTATATTTATTTGTGTGGAATAAATCAATATTATTCCATTGACTGTTGAACGGACACAACATTGTCAACCCACAGACTAAAAATTAAGGCATTTTTCTTTTTTTTCTTTTTCAACTGACCCTCAAAAAATTTGATGATCACTTCTTTGGAAATTTCCTGCCATGATCGGTGGACCCAGTCAAGTACCACGTGAAGAGCCGGTGCCTTCGGGTTGCCCGCCAATGTAAACTTCTTTTCCGCCTCATTGGACATCCAAATGTTGTAAAAATGTCGAATTCGCTCCTTGAACGGCTTGTTCCACGAGACATCGGGAGCCTAGGGAAGAAATATGAATTTCATTGAGATTTGTAGATGACTAGGCACCTGGATGAATTTGGTGCAGCCGCCAGGGACAAAAACTGTTTCCACTCCCAATCCCTTCACCACCTTCGTCGTTCTCTCGCTCTTGTGGCTGCCAAACGCATCTCGAACCAACAGGCGTTTGCCAACAAACAGCTTTGCGCCGATGATTTTGGGTAAATAGTCCTCATTTGTGTCATCATTCAGCCACACCGAACCAGCGAAATTGATCACCAATTTTCCAGCAAATTGGTTAAATTTGCGGCACCGATCGCTTTCTGTTGATCAGCACATACGGCTTAAGTTTTTGGCCGTTGTTTCGAGCAGTAAGGCACACCGTCACTCGCATTTTGTCATGTCCTGTTGTCGCAACTGTCACCTAATTTGTTTGAATAGCTTCATTTTACATAAAAACATACATCCTTTGCGCCTTTCTTTTCAATACATCGGTTGTCCGGACAATCAAACCAAACAGACGTCTCGTCCATTGCAAAGACTCCGCCGGGAAAATTGTTCTTCGCCTTTCGTCTTTGTTCAACAAAATTGATGAACTTTGCCACCGCTTCTGCATAGTTGGACGGCGGTTTCTGACAAACTGATGTCTTCCTGCGCAGCACAAAATTGTGCCTTTTCAGAAATTTCTGCAGCCATCCAAGTGATGTCTGAACAAAAATTTTATTTTAGTAGCATAGCAGTTTTTTCACCTTAATGTTAGTGTCCATGAATAGTGAAGCCGCCCTTCTTCGAATGATGTTCCTTGACACAGGCTGTTTATTTGTTCTTTTTTCGGTGATCCATTCAGCCAGTGCAATGTCAATGTCCGGACGCTGAACTGGATGACCGGCTCCGTCAAGTCTCATTAGCTTCCCCCCATTCGGCGTCATGCTAAAATTTCTGGTCACAAAAAATGTTAGAATGTCAAGTACATCTGTTTTCTCAGTTTGTCTTCATGTACCACCCAGTCCTTGATCACTTTCCTGTCCACTTTGAACTTCCTTGCGGCTGCATGTATGGAGTTTTTTTGCGCCCACTCGATTGCCTCCAGTTTTTTCGCCGAATCGTTGTTCCTGTGGCAATCTTTTGCCGTCGTGCCTTCATTCTCCTTATTGTTTTGCGGTTCGTATTCATCATTTCTGAGTCTTCTGATATCGGTGTATTTCCTTCCTCGTTTACGCAGTTGTGACACATGACCTTTCCGCCGAAGCCTTCGTTTTCAACACCACCAGAATCGCCACAAAATGTGTGGCACGGCAATTTGCAGACGGAACAGCTGTGGCTTCCTCCATAAATTGCTTTACAAACGCAGCAAAAAGATTCCATTGCTAAATATAAGGAATTTTTAAATTTTTCATGTAAAATTGAGAAATTCTGTAACAAAAAATGCAATAAAATAATTATTTTTTTTTGCTGCGATGACATTTTTTGGCGAAATATTCAAAATTTTCAGAAAATGTTTCATTAAATAAATCGGTCGAAAAATAATCCCCCCCGTCTCCATTTATCCCCCGTATCTAATAATCCCCCCCCCCTTTCTGAAAAGGTTGAACATTAATCCCCCCGGGGGGATAATTAGAGATAATACGGTAATTGCCGAGGAGTCCTAAATGTCGCGGATCGCGCAAAAAAAACGCCGCGGATCGCGGTTGCGTCCCAGCCCTATTTTGCACCACTAAAAATTGGATAGTTCGGCAAAAAAAGCTATAACCATAAAACTTAAAACAAAAATGATTTAATGAACATTTCTGCATTAAATTTGTCAAATTATTGATCATGTCTTTTTTAAATAGTCATGTAAACTGCAATAGAACCGCTTATTTTATCCACCATACAAAAATTTTTTCTTTAAGAAAATGATCAACCAACCAAAATTTTGGTTAAGTATTTGTTGTAAAATATTAATTTTTGTCGTCATTTATTTGAAATTGAAAGAAATGAGTCAACAGACTCAGCGGCGGCGGCGTCGCCGTGGTGGTGGCGCGCAGCAGGGCGGTGGTGCGGTCCAGCAGGGCGGTGGTGCGGTCCAGCAGGGCGGTGGTGCGGTCCAGCAGGGCGGTGGTGCGGTCCAGCAGGGCGGTGGTGCCGTCCAACAGGGCGGTGGCCAACAGCAGCAACAGGGACAGCCACCAAGGCGACGGCCGAGAAATCTGCCGCAACCGCAGCAACAACAGAACAAACAGGTTTATGATCTTTTGTGCAAAACATTAAAAAAAGAAGAAGTAAAAGTGGAAGCAAAGAGAGGGATGAAGAAAATAATCTGTAAATTCGGAGGCTCTAAGTGCAGATGTGCTTCTCGGCTTTATCGGATTTCCGGAAAAATTTGAGAAAAACTGACTAGTACCAAAAAAATTTTTTTTCGTGCAAACTAGACCATGGTACCGGGAAAACCTTGAAGAAATTGCATTTCTTTTCGGACTTTGTCAGTCAAATTGCCTTAATTTGTACAAATGTTCGAAAAGCTTTCACGATCTGGAAAACCAATCAACATTTTTTGGGAGATTTTATTTATGCAAACTTTTAATATTTTTTACCTTTGTTGCTTCCTTTTTTTTACTTCCCAAATCGCGACAAAGGCTAATAAAATAACCTCCATTTCAGGCCGTTTTGCAGACTTTGCTCTGTACGTGCGTTCAGGCGGCGAAGTGCGCGGACGACGGCTTCAAGCAGGTGGAGAACGGATGCAAGTTGGAGTGCGCACATTGGCTGGACGCGTACGCGCCGACGCCGGCTGAGGGCAAACAGCGGGACGCGCATCCGATGACCAATTGCTTCGGGCGCAACGTGAAGATGGAGGCGATGCCGATGAACGAATGCATGCAGCGCGTGGACAATTAGTAGGCATCCCCGTGGGCGGTGGCTGTAATGAAAGGGGGCGGGCCTCTTTTCGTGCTAATGAAGCTCTTAAAAAAAGAAGCCACACAATATATTGTTGATTTTCGAGTTGCCGGGGGACGAAAGAAAATTCGGAATTTGGGCGGCAATCCTATTGCATTTCATAAAATTTTCCTATTATCTCATTAAATAATGCCAATGAAGATCCAACTCTCGGGTTTTTATTCATAACGATTAGCATTATTTCATGGTCGCGATTTATGAGTTTTTTGATGTAAAATCTCCATATTTCATCATAACATTTAACTCCCTCTCATCTGCCTAAAACCCTTTGAATTTTAAAAGTAAAAGTGCCTGGGAATATTTAGGAAATACGGTAATTAGTAATGGTGTTTTTCTTATTTTAAATGTTTCTTTAATATAAAAAATTTGTTATTTCACAGTTGCACGAGTTCAGCAACGGCACGAATTTCGGTACTCGAGCCGGACTACGCCGGTTGGATGGAACCCGCTATCGCCAGCAACGACACCGCCTTTGAACAGCGGCAGAAAAGTGCCTTTCTGCGAAAGACGAGTGCCGCCTTTTTCGCATTCCGCAACTTCCAAAAGTGCCTGAACAATTGTGCCAAGAAACGATCCATCCAATGCTTCGGCGCCGAAGGGTGCGTTTTCTGTACACACATTTTGACTTTGTTGTTTTTTATTATTTTATATGTTTTCATGTCCTTTTTATGTTTATTTTAAGCCCTAAAAGGCCTGAAAACGGAAAAAAAAACCTATTTTTGGCCAATGTTTCTCGTGAATCTGTGCCCTCCCCAAAAAATTTGGCTTTTTATTTTGGTTTGATTCAGTTGCCTTTTTCTGTTTTGCCGAGTAGGGTTCAGGTCTTCGATTCGAACACACGAATTTTTATTTCTCAAAAAATTTAAACTTTTTCATATATTACAAAATTCACAATGACCAAAAATGTTTTTTTATATAAAATCCGTGTAATTGATTTTGATATAATTAATGAAATAAATTTCTAATAATTATTTTTTGCTAATTAAATTTTAAATTTCGCTTTTCAGTTGTGCCATTTCTCTTCCGTCCGACCGTGCCTTGGCTAAACTGTTCTACAACCAATGCACCCAGCAGCAAAATGTGCCGAAGAACGCGCGCGATGCCTGCTATTGTATGAGCACCAAGCACAGAGTCCGGTGGGTGCCATTTTCAATTTAAATTATTTATTTTATGTTTAATTGTCAAATTTAAGTGATTTGGTCGCCGTCTGTCCTTTGTTCATTAACAGGCAACTGATGCAAATGTCGTGAAGCAGCAAATGGAGGAGCACAATTTGAATGTTCGATAAGTGTCAGCATTATAAAAATTGTTCGGTTCTGAACAGTCCGTTGGATTTTTCTTTTTTGTGTCTATTTTGTTATTTTTAATCCGTTTAAAATATTTTGAAGTGGACTAAATAAACACAATAAAAAGCTATTTTTTGAGTTTCATAAAACGATTAAAAATCCGAGGGGTATACATATTTCGCGGAAATTTTTTTAAGGGTTTCATTGATAAATTATAACATTTACCCTCCTTCTCTCTCTCTCTCTCACTCCTCTCCACCTCTCTCACTCCTCTCCCCCTCTCTCTATCACTCCCTCTTTTCTCTCTCACTCTGTATCGGGAACAGGACAAAATCACGCCGCCGAAATCACGCCGCCGAAATCCCGCCGCCGAAATCACGCCGGCCGAAATCCCGCCGAGACAAAATCCCGCCGCCGAAATCACGCCGGCCGAAATCCCGCCGAGACAAAATCCCGCCGCCGAAATCACGCCGGCCGAAATCACGCCGGGACAAAATCACGCCACTAGAAATTTTTAAAAATTTTTTTAAACCTAGAATTTTTTCAAGAAAAAATCTTAGAAAATTTTTTTATAAGAAAATTTAAAGAAAAAAAAAAATTAGAAAAAATTTCAGAGCTTTTTTTTGAAATTTTATGAAAAATACTAAGTTTTTTTGAAAATTTTCCAAAAAAATTTAATTTTTCGTGAAATTTTCTTATAAAAAATTTTTCTAAGATTTTTTTCTTGAAAAAATTCTAAGTTTGAAAAATTTTTTAAAAATTTCTAGCGGCGTGATTTTGTCCCGGCGTGATTTCGGCGGCGGGATTTTGTCTCGGCGGGATTTCGGCCGGCGTGATTTCGGCCGGCGTGATTTCGGCGGCGGGATTTCGGCGGCGTGATTTTGGGGTGCTCCCCTCTGTATCTTCCCCCCCCCCCCTCTCTCTCTCCTTTCCTCTTTTAGCTCTTCAATTCTCTCTCACTCTCGTGCTCTCTGATTCCGTACTGCCTTTCATTCTCTCTCTCTCACTTCCTTCATTTTCTCTTCCTATTTCTCTCTTTCTCACTCTTTCCCTGTCCCGGTATCCCTTTTTCTCTATCTCTCCCTCTTCTCTCTCCCTTTCTTTCTTTCCCTCTTCTCTCTCTTTCTCTATTTCTCTCTCCCACTAATTCTATATGCTCTTTTTCTCTCTCTCCTCCCACCAATCCCTCTTCTGTTTCTCTCTCTTTCCATCCCTCCCTCTCTCTTTCGTTTCCGCACTCTCTCTTTCACCCCTCTCTCCCTCCCTCCCTCTGTCTCTCTCTCCCTCTTTTCTTCCAAAAATTTCTCACTCTCGCTCTCCTCTCCTTCTCTCATCTCTCTCTCTCTCATTCTGTACCGCGCTCTCTTGTCACTCTCTGCATTCCCACTTCTCTATCTCCCCGTCTCTTTCTCTCTCTCTTTCTTACTCTCCTCTCCCCTTCTTTCCCTCTCTCTATCACTTCCTTTTCCCTCCACCATTTCTCTCTCACTCTCTATATCTTTTTTTCCTTTTCTTTCTCTATTTCTCTCGCTCTCTCGCACTTCTATCTGCTCTTTTTCTCTCCCTCTCTTTGTTTCCCTCTTCTCTCTCTTGATTTTTTTCTCTCTTTTGCATTGCATTCTCTATGCTCTCTCTCTCTCTCTCTCCTTTTAAACTATCCCTTTTCTCTCTCGTTCCCACCCCTTCTCACTCCATATCTCTCTCTCACTTTCCCTCCCTCCATCTCTTTCTCTCTCCTTTAATCTCGCTCTCCCTTTCTCCTATTCCTCTTATCTCTCTTACCCTCCCTCCCTCGCTTTCTCTCTCCATCTTTTTGTTTCCCTACTCTCTCTCTCTCACCCTACCGCTCTTCCCCGCCCTCTCTCTCTTTTTTTCCACTTCTCTCTCTCCATCTCTCTCTCAGTTTCCCTCCTCCCTATTTGTCTCTCTCAAGCTCTCCTCGTTTTTCGCTTTCTCTCTCCCCCACACTTTCTGTATTCTCTCTTTTGCGTTCGATCATTTTTGCCCCGCCGGTGAAGACCTTTTTTTTTTTGCTTTTCACATCCCTTTTTTGCGGCGCCTTTTTTGTCAGTGGTCAATTTTTTGCTCGACCGACCATCTTTTGCATTTTCCATCATACATTTTTTAGGGGGAGGGGGGTCGACCCCCCCCCCCCCCCCTCGCTCGCAAAGAGGGCCAGCGAGGGGGGGGGGGTTTGCAGCGAAGGGGGGGATCGCAAATTTTGAAAATTTTCTTAACAAATTCATTAAAAAATCCAAAAAATTTTCCCCGGCGGCGCCTAGCGGCACCGCCGAAACCCAAAAATCCCAATTTTTCTTAAAAAATGGCTTAAAATCGCAAAAATAGGCCATTTTTTGGTGAAAATCTGTTAACAAACCGCATTAAAAATTACAAAAATTTTCCCGGCGGCGCCTATCGGCACCGCCGGCCCCCTGTTTTCAAAAATTCTTTGGAAAAATCGCGCCGAAAAAAAACTGTTTTTTGAAAAGCAAAAAAAAAAAGGTCTTCGGCGACCGACCCCTCTTCGCAAAAATTTTGGCCGACCCGCCCCCCTTTTTTATGTATGTTTTCCATGCCAATTTTTTCGCGGTACACTTTTTCCACGACTTTTTTTTTTTTTTGCTTTTCACACCACTTTTTTTGCGGCGCTTTTTCCAAAAAACTTTTGCGGAAAAGGGGGTCCGGCGGTGCCGATAGGCGCCGCCGGGAAAATTTTTGAAAATTTGATTGTGATTTGTTAACAGATTTTCACCAAAAAATACAAAATTTTTGCGAATTTTGGTCAACTTTTTAAGAGAATTTTTAATGAAATTTATAAGAAAAAGACAAAATTTTTGAAAATTTTAAGCCCCTCCTCTTGCGTTCGACGAAATCCTTCAGTCTCTCTCACTCATTCTCTACTCTCCCGCTCACCCATCCCTCTCCGCTCTCTCTTTCCATCCCTCCGTCCACTTCCTCTTCTCTATTTCTCTCTCGCCTTTTCTCTCACTCTCTTTCTTTCTCATTTTTTATGTCTCTCATTACCCCCTTCTCTCTTTTTCTCTCCCTATTCACATTCTCACATTTCTCTTTCTTTCTCTCTCTCTCCATCTCTCTCTCTCTCAGTTTTTGTTCCTCCCTCTCTTCCTCTGTCTCATTCTCCTGTTCCATTCTCTTCTTTCTTCTCTCTCTCTCTCTCTGTCTCTCCTACTCTCTCTCTCTGCCTGCTGAAGATCTTTTTTTTTTTGTTTGCTTTTCGGGCCAAAAAAAGAAAACCGATCATGAAGGGCCTAAAGGCCAAATTCATGCGTCGCTTAACGGCAACAATGTAAATTGACATGTAAAAAGATTCTGATGAAAATACTGAATAGTTTTTTCAAGCAAAAAAGTTCATTTTTCACCTTTTAATTTTGATTTTTTGGTTTAAAACTTTGAAATTTACCCTATTAAAATACTAAGAAAATCTTATTTTTTTGAACCGATTTCGGCACATTTTAAAAAATTTTGGGCCTGGGAATTACGATTCACATATGACATCTTTATTATAATTACTTTACTATTTTTATTTTTTATTATTTAAATTTTTATGGGCCTTAAAATCTCTCTTTTTCATAATTTGAACTCAAGAATCAATTCCCTAATTATGGGATTAAAATTTCCTTTTTCAAGTTTTATTGGGCTTGCGTCATAATGGCTTTATCTTTACGTGGTAAGAAAACAACGAAAATCCCATCATTTTCATTATTAATTTTGCCCACCTATTAATTTGAAACAAATTTCCACACAATTATGATGTTGTTGATGGCATTGTTCATTTTGGCATTGTGTGCCAATTTCTGTGCCAGAACAGATGGTATGAAAAGTAAACCATTTGAAAGAAATTGGCTGAGTTTGAGTAACACTGGACAAAATCTAACATCTGCTCTTAATACAAAAAAATTACGATTAATTTTATAAAAATTTTTGGGATATGTTAAACATATTACCATGACTGTATATATTTCAGTTAAAAACTTGAATTGAAATAGAAAGCATTTTCAAAAAATAAAAATTAATCATAAAATTCCCGGAAACAAATGGAAAGCATTGAAATTGAAAGCATTTCCATAAAAATTAAAAATAAAAACAAATTGCAGGAAAGAAATGGAAATTTATACAAAAAACCAAATCCCATGAAAATGAAAACGTAAATAAGCAGAAAATTGAAATCACCTCCTCAGATTTTTTCCTCTCTCATCAATCAATCGCATTTGTCCCATTGTTTCTGAAAATTGTCCTTTCAAAAATGCTCTAATAGCTTCCCCCTGCATTTTGTGAACTGCTTCAATGAATTCTGTTAATCCATTTTGATCCCGTTTTTTAATTTGATCATTTTTGCTTAGCCAAAATTTACAAGGCCTTTTCAAATAAACGAGTCAAAACGCCGGTCGGCGTCTCCACAACTTAAAATTCAGTAAATTTTTCAAACAAACATATGATGAGCTCAAACTTAACAACCAATTTGACCCTAAAACCAGGGATAGGGTCTTCCTCATTTGTCAAAATGTCCTGCTTTGCCAGAAATATTCTGATTTTGGGGTTAGTTTTTGATTTCTTTAATTACTAATAAATTTTAAATTTATGGCATAATGTCAGAGTTTTGCAAAACTCTTGTCAAAATTTCAAAAAGTAAGCGAAGCCTACCGAAACCATCTGCCCATTTACTTTCCCAAAAAAATATCTGAGAAATTTTACTATCACGGTATTTTTAAATAAGTTGGTTCTCCACCCTTTCATATTTATTAGTTTAAAAAAAATTCTTTTTCAAATTTCTCAACAATTTGTTGGCCAAGCGTTTTGTTATAATGCAAATCCAACAAATTCATCTTCCAAAAATACTTCCGGGAAAATCTCGAAAACTACCTTTAGTACGGTACCAAAAATATATTGAACTCTTAGCAATTTTATCATTGACCAATCAAACAACCAAAATTGGTATGACCTTCTCTGATCGACAATTAATCTTTTGGCGCCAATCGTTTATTCTATTAAATTTTTTGATTTATTACGATTTTCTCAAAAAAGATAAAACATAAATTTAAATATTATTTTTGGTTTTTCAAACTAAAAAATGAATGGGAATTTGTCAAAAAATAATTCTTGCCAGTTTTACTTGATGATGATGGTTGTAAATCCGATGATTTTGCGTGGCATTTGAATTTGCGGAATAGCAATAGTTTCCAATAGGAATTGACAATTTCCATTTCTTTTTTGCGATACTGTCCAATTTTGCTCCGAATTTGAATAAATTTCAGAGCCCATTTGCGAGTTTTGAAGTGTTCGACCAAATTCAAATCGGTGGCTGATCAGCGCAATTCCGAGGCCAAGTTGAGAAGGCGCAAGAAAATCGAACACCGCAAGCCAACCGTCGCCGGAAAACTGAAAAATATAAATTTCCATTTAAATTTGTTTATTTTTTTTTATATTTTCTTTTGGTATTTTGAGGGGTTTAATTATTATGAAAGGAAAATAATTTGGTAAATTGATAATAAAAAAGCCTGACTAATAAAATCAATATTTTTAATCTCCATCCATATCCTCTGCTTCTTGTTGCACTGGGTCAACTCCACGAAATTTAATTAATCGCGAAGTTGCTCGCAGAAAATTGACTTGATCCTAAATAAAAAGGTGTTTGTTCGACTATTTATCCTAATTTATGACAGCCTTTTCTTTAAATTAGGCAAATTTCTTAGTTGTCAATGTTGCGATTATCTGCTTCGCTTGTCAGTTTATATTTTTTCTCACAGATAAATTCAAATTAAGGCATTTAAAAAATCAAATAATGGTAATTTATTTAAAAATTTTTCGGTCTTTTGTCTGTGGGTCTTCTGTCACTACGCCTTTTGAGGCTATCCCAATAAAACCAACTAATGGCGAAACATCCGACAAACATTGGTGTGGTGTTTGAGACCAATCGATTATGGAGTGTACTTTGTTCACTCATTTTCCTTTGGCATATTTCCTCCCCACATATAAGCGATGCCTTCCCTCCCTCCCTTGTTCATTTTGTCATTTATTTCCTATTTGCATTTCCCTTCGCCTTGACCATTTTATATATTATTTGTGCTCCAAATAAATATTGTCTTTATTCATATCTGTTGGTGCGGACACAACAGATTTTGGCGCAGTCAGCAGAGCAAAAGCGAACTGAAGCTGAGCGGCGAAGAAGCTGAGAAGCAGCAAAAATTTGGATTGCTAATTCCGAGTTGGAATAGCAATTTCAAAATCGTCAAAAAGGAGAGGAAGCTAATTCCGAGTTGGAATAGCTGTTCACCCAGGTGGTGGCACTCTCAAATTCTGGTGTTAATCCGGGACGGATAACAGCCAATCGCCGAATTTGGAGGAATTGAATTGTTAATCCGGGAAGGATAACAATTTCAATCACTGATCGAGGCCGAACAGAGCAAGAGGAAAATTTGATTGGAAGGCAAGGCTGAAAGCTGTGTGGCATTGTTAATCCGAGTTGGATAACATTGGCCGTTATCAATTTTGATTGTTAGTCCGGGACGGATAACAATTCTTTATCAGTGTTAATCCGGGTTGGATAACAGCTGAACATCATCGAATTTGAATTGTTAACCCGGGACGGATAACAATTAATTCTCACTGTTAATTCGAGTTGAATAACAGTGACAAGCACCAATTTTCATTGTTAATCCGGAACGGATAACAATTGACATCACTGTAAATCCAAGTCGGATTACAGTTGATCAGCATTTCGAGTTTGATCCGAGTGGGACAAATTAAGAAAAAGGCAACTATGGCAGCGATAACAAAGGCTGGAAAAGGCCCCGGACCATTTTTGCCAGAGATGTGCTGGGCGACATGGTGGGAACGTTTCGAGTTTTTCATCCAGTTGAAAGGTGTGACCGATGAAGCAACAAAGCGTCTTCTCCTGTTCACCGAAATGGGTCAGGTGTATGAAGAGCTTCGGCGAATGGCACAGCCTGAGGATGTCCGAACCATGGACCTTGCCGAAATTGAAAAATTGATGGTGGAGAGATTTGGCGAAGCAAAATCGATTGCCGCGTGCAGGCATGAATTGTTTTCAGCCAAGCAGCAGACAGGGCAATCGATAAGGGACTACTCAGTCCAATTGCGAAGTTTGATCGCGAAAGCTGAATGGAGCCGCGACAGCATTGACATGTGTCTTTGTGCCTTGTTTATCAATGGCATTTCAAATGATGCAATTCGAGTCGAATTGATCAAAAAGGGTGACAAAAACCTGAAGTTCAAAGACGCTGTCGAATCAGCCGTTTTGTTGGAGCAGTCCAATTTGGATGCCCATGCAATTGGCTCAAATGCACTTCCAGAGGTCGCGAAAGTTGGCACTCAGCAAAGAGGACCAAGAACGTTGACGAAAAGCACGAGAAGTTGTTTTCGGTGCGGTGAACCGGGACATTTTGCAAATGTGTGCCCGAATCAGAATTCGACATGCAGCAAATGCGGAAAATGGGGGCATTGGACTGAGGTTTGCAAAAGCAAAAGCAGTGATGGAAATGCCAGCCCTGGTCAAAAACCAAAGACAGTCAGCGTCATTCACGAAGTCAACGGAGTATCTGCCGACACTGGTTTTATTCAACTCAAAATTCAAAATGGAAAGTTGAATTTTGAGCTTGACAGCTGTGCAGATGTCACGGTGATTGACGAGATTGATTGGAAAAGCATCGGTAAGCCAAAATTGGAACCATCCCAAGGATTGGTAGCCTATGGCGGAAAATCCATCGGTGGCATTTTGGGAAAGACAACGGTGAAAGTGAGGCACGAAGGTAGAACGATTGAGTCCAAAATTCATGTCATTAGTGGCAAGCACAAAAATATATGTGGCCGCGATTTGATCATGGGATTAAAAATTGATTTGAACCGAGCGTTTGGAATTTCAATAATTCGTGCCGTGGAAACCAAAAAGGACGAATTCGGAAGATGCAAGCCGAGACAAATGCCATTTTCACTTCGCAATGAAGTTGGAAGCAAAGTTTGCCAAGAGGAGGCGCCGGATGAGCGGAAAGTGCCAATGCACCCGTGGGAATCACCGGAAAGACCGTGGCAAAGAATACACATTGATTTTTGCGGACCGTTTTGGGGGTCAATGTGGCTGATTATCATTGATGCCAAAAGCAAATGGCCAGAAGTAGTCAGAATGCGCAAAACAAAGGCCCTGGCAACGATTGAGGCGCTCAGAATTGTGTTTACAGCGCATGGACTTCCCAGGCAAATTGTGTCCGATAATGGACAACAATTTAGCTCAAAAGAATTCGGTGATTATTGCAAATCACGGGGAATTGTCCACACGTTGATCGCGCCATGCAATCCGAAGTCGAATGGAGCTGCTGAAAGATTTGTTCAAACTTTCAAGCAAGGAATGAACAAGCTCCAAAAGGAGGGGATGAAGCAAGAAATTGCATTGTCTCAATTTCTCCTTAAATATCGTGTCACGCCGCATCCAGCAACGAAATTGGCCCCTTCAGAAATTCTCTTCGGCCGCAGGTTTCGAACCTTGTTGGATTTGGTAAAACCAACAGCGGCGGATGAAGTTGAAGAAGCCAAAGTGCCAAAAGAGTCATATGCGGAACGAATAAAACGGAATTTCGACCGAGGGACCAATTCGAGGAAAAAATTCGAAGTGAACCAACGAGTGTACGCGAGAAATTATCGCGATATCCTCTGCTTCTTGTTGCACTGGGTCAACTCCACGAAATTTAATTAATCGCGAAGTTGCTCGCAGAAAATTGACTTGATCCTAAATAAAAAGGTGTTTGTTCGACTATTTATCCTAATTTATGACAGCCTTTTCTTTAAATTAGGCAAATTTCTTAGTTGTCAATGTTGCGATTATCTGCTTCGCTTGTCAGTTTATATTTTTTCTCACAGATAAATTCAAATTAAGGCATTTAAAAAATCAAATAATGGTAATTTATTTAAAAATTTTTCGGTCTTTTGTCTGTGGGTCTTCTGTCACTACGCCTTTTGAGGCTATCCCAATAAAACCAACTAATGGCGAAACATCCGACAAACATTGGCACACCAAAAGACTAAAAAATAAGACGTGAAAAATTAAAAGTCGAATAAGAATACGAGAAATCTACAAAAGCAAAATGCCGGGAAACGTACAAAATCATTTTGGAGAAAATTCGAAGAAAGAGATAAAAGAAATGGCAAATGATAATAATGACAAGTGGTGGAGGAGGAGCAGACATTTTTATACTAAAATTTATTGTAGTTATTGCAAATTTTTACACGATTTTACTAATTAGTTGATTCGACGCCCTCCAAAAGTTTCATTTAAAATTTTCGTTTTTCAATTTCGTTTTTTTTTTACTATATTAAACGAACTCCGGGTCCGAATTTGAACATGAAGTCAAATTTTAAAAATTTTGAATTTCGCATTTTTTTAATATCCAATTTTTTCGGAATGGATACTAACTACTGTATATAAGTAGAGTGCTCATTTTGCAGCATATGCTGTTTTTTTTTGTTGCTAACTTGGGACGTGATAATAAGCATGAAAAACGCATTTCTAACTTGGTTTGAAGCTCCTAAGTCACTTTTTCCATGCTGATTTTTGCTGATTTCTTTGATTTTTGTGCTGATTTGGCATTTTAGTGCTTTTTTTGTGCTGTTTCGTCATTTTGAGTAATTTTCTAATTATTTTCAGTGATTTTCAAAAAAATTATTAAAAGCAAAAAGGTAATAAAACGAAAAATACACCCCTAAGAATCGATTCGAAAAATTTCAGAAAAATATACCCTTAAGAAATGAAAAAATTTTTATCAAAAATAATTAATCTCCAAAATTTATTTTGTTTTTTTTTTGACAAGATTTTGATTTTTTTAAATTATGAATCTCATTACCATTTTTAGCACCTATTTAGGAGGATTTTTAGAAATAGGGAGCAAATAAACGTTTTTTTAACGACTTTTTTCAATTTTTTGTGCCTTTAATCCCTTAATTTTATGCATTTTTCCAATTTTTTGTGCTGATTTTGCCTTTTTTTGTGCTTTTTTCATGCTTATTTTGGAAAAATTTAGTGCTCTTTACACTGCTTAATCGGTGATTTTTTATGCTGAAAACTGAGAACTCTACATATAAGTAATCTGTGGTGCGATTTTTGGGGATTTGCAACTTGGGGACCCGACATTTGTGGGCCCGAATTTTAGGGATTTTAATCAAACAAAGAATATAAAAATTTAATTTTTCATTGAACAAAGTTACCCGAAAGTTAAGAAACAGAAAAAATTATCTCGGCATTTTGTTGCTGTATGAATCCAGAAACAGAGTCAATCTTAAAAAATATTATTTTTCTTTTATTCAGGGTTTCTATCAAAAATTTTTCAAAATCAGGACTTCGGGCCCAAAAAATCAGATTTTGGGGTCGAGAATCAGGACATTTTACAAAATTGATTCAAATCAATTAAAATTTTTTATAATTTCGTTCTGATTTGATCAATCGGAAATTCAATTGTAACATTTGGATCCAGAAAACTACGAATAGGAAAGTATCACAATCGCAAATGCAATTGGGTTGTAACTACAACTTTTGGATCGGAAAATACTGTACAGAAAATAATGTAACCGGAAATGCAAATTTTCCTTAGTTTTTAGGCTCTGTGTTTGTTTGAAAATAAAAAAACTTGCGAGCATTGGCCGCGCGTGATCCCCAGCAGGCGGTTGACTGAGTGGCAGGGAAATAATCAAACCATCTTCTGCTGTTCACAAAAAAATTCACTTTTGCTAATTTAAATCGGTGCTCATAAGTATGCTTTTGCTTTATATATGAATACGCATAAATGTATGCGTCTCTGCCGCAAGGAGAATGGCACAGGAAATGAAAATTGTCAATAATGATGGAAAACCATTGCAAATTAAGTGATCCGCAGCAGTCAGAAGTCAATGAAATTGTGGAGAAGTGATCGATCAATTTGAATTAAGTAATTATTGACTTGTTCATAAAATTTTTTCATTTTTCATTGGACTGATCAAATTGGATTTTTGTTATGCCATTGAGTATTTTCGGTTTTCTACTGAAATGAAAAATTTGTCACCAAGTAACACTTCAGTCGTCGATACACTATTTTATGCATATAAAAGTATTATGCACTATACTCGATTTGTCCTTTATAGCTTAAAAATTAGGGGGCTTGGTGCCAGAATCGAGTGCGGCACTCGGTTTTTGTATGGTCCATGTCGCAAAAATGAATTCATTAAGCCGGGGACTTGATCCTTGTTGAAATAGGCTCCTGATCGCTCATTGCCATGCTGCATGTTGACTCGCGTGAGCGATTCGTGTCTTTATTTTGGCCGAATGCTTAGTTCGATGGCCATGATGAAATTTTTTGAAAATAGAACTACCAGAATGTTGAATTTTCAATGGAATTTTTAAAAAATTGCTAAAATTTCATATCTTCTTTTTTTTCTTTTTTTCTGCTTAATATGTGTGTGTAAATTCAAAAACGATGAATTTTTGTAAATGCCTTTTTACCGGAACGTACGTGATAAATTCTGTTGGGACATTATGCTAAAAAAAGAGAATATTGCTAACAATCATAAAAACTCAAAAATCATATGCCAATAGTAAATATTCGAATTTTGCTTAAATTTTTGAATTCATTACGGTTTTCTCAAAATAAAAAAACACCAAAATAATTCATTATTATAATATAAAAGGCCAAAATACGGAGGAGACCCTGCTGTTATCAATTGATTTGAATATTATTGATTGATCCATTTTGGGCTGTTCTGATCGCTGCGTCGTAAGTTTTGTGAATTTGCCGGCGCTTTTTCAGCGCATTCCAATCGCCCAATTTGAATTGTTTCTCCAATTCCTCCAATGATTTGCCATGCGTTTCGGGCAAACATCGCCACGTGAAAAACAGTGAACAAAAACCGATCAGCGCAAAAATGGCAAAAGTCTGCGGTTGGCCAATTTGGTTGAGAAAAATCTGTGAAAATAAAATAGAAATGAAAAATTGGCAAAAAAAAAATTAATAATTACAGGAAACATTTGGTCGAGAGCGCACGCGGTACCGTAAATGGCCAAATTGGCGACGCCCTTTCCGAATCCACGCATATCCAAGGGGAATATTTCATTCATCAAAAGACTGAATTAAAATGATACGGTATTATGCTGATTTAAAATTTAAGCTTGTTGTGGTCAGTTTCCTTATATGAAAATTTTTGGAAATTAAAAAGTTGTAAAAGCATGATTATAGAGCTTTTCTAGCTCGCTGGTCATGGATTTGACATTTTTCGACCAATTCCAAAACCCGGACCCGAATGTGAACAGAATGTTGAAATTTTATTCTCAATAAAATCACATTTATGCAATTGGATCACTTCAAATACATGAAAAAGTATGTCTTGCGTTCGCTTTAAGTTTTTTTAGCACAAATTTCTGGTCAACGACCTCGAAAACCACTAGAAATATGTTTTTTCGACTTTTTAAAAGTTCAAAAATTTTTATAAGGGCGGTTATCATCAACACTATTTTGCTCATTAATTGATGTTAAAGTAAAAATAATCAAATTGGTATTTTTTATGTATTACCATAATATATTTTTTCTAATGCATTTTGCCAGGAGCCCAAATGTCGGGATAATCACCGGGTTTTCTTTCTCGCCCCTGCCCCACCTATCAACTGGCGCACAAATTCCCTGCACAACGGTCATAAGGACGAGCAGAAGGCCCAAAGTGAGCCAACCGCGGGTCAAATCCGGTGGAAGAAAAATGGACACGGCAGCAATGCAAAAATGGACACAAATGATGACAAGCTGCGCAACAACCATCATGCGACGAAGCGATGCCCGGCTGACCAGCCAAAGTCCGGCAGACATTGCGACCACAGAGACAATCTGTGCCGGAAATAGGCATTTGTCGAAGAAAAGGGGGCAATTAGAAATGGTAAATTTTGAAAAAAAGTGAAAAATAATTTAAAAATTTGGAGTTTCAATTGGCGACACAACTAACCAAAAACTTCTACATTTTTGACTTTTAAAAAATTAACCCAATGATGTAAAAAGTTTAATCTAATCAAATATGTCGAAATGATTAGAGATTGACTAAAAAGGCACCAAAAATCGCAAAAAAAAGTCACTATAATAAACACCAAAAAATTGAAAAAAAAGGCATGAAAAACACCAAAGCGCCAAAAAAGTCATTACATGGCATGAAAATCCCGAAAATGCAAAAAAAAAAAAAGAAAAAAGAAAGAAGGCATATGCCTCAAAAGTCGGTCTCTAATAATGATGTAAAACGAACACCAATCAAAATGTTCAAAAGGAGTGCAATTCGTTGTGAAAGGCCAGCCTCGCCGAGCATGAAAGTGCCGAATTTCATGCCAATGCTAACGCCGGTGCCCTGGTGCATTATCGCAACTCCAATGCCCAACAAAAGCACGCGTCGCACCCACGGAGTGCCCAAACGACTGAAACGGCAAAAAAAGATTTGAGCATTTAAAATGAACAAATTGGCAATGAATAATAAATAGTAAGCCAAATAAATTGGAAATTTTTATTTTCAATTTAACCAATGGCACTTTTTGTGCTTTTCGCTCTAACTTTTCGTTTTCGCCATAATACTCTTGAGATTAGACAAAAAAAAATGTAAGAATTTTGGCACACTGACCTTAGCACATTTATGCCCCTGCTGTTGGTGTGCTTATGTTCGTCATTTAACACCAATTTAATTTCACTAAAAAGTATTAATTAATTAACCAAAACGATAAAATTAAAGTTAAATAATAAAAATTTTAATATTTTTGTTTATTTTAAAACCATGAAATTCTTAAAATATTCATAATTTTTAATATTAAATATTATATTTTTAGTTAAATTTTTGTCCCCATTTCATTAAAATATTTCATTTTTCATGACCAAAACTGACCACATTTCAGTGCCAATCTCGGCATTTGTCCGCCGTATTTTGCGCAATATTTCCATCGATCGTTCCATTTGGCCCATTTTGGCCAGCCATCGGGGACTTTCGGGCACAACGTACGCATGCAAAATGAGCAACAAAATGGCGGGTGGCACTGCCAGCCAATAAATCCAACGCCAAATGGAGGAACTGCAAATGAACGCAAACTGTTAAATGATTCTCGAGCGTCTCGGTCTTGAGTCTTGACTCGAGAAAAGTCTCGGGTTTTTTGGTCTCGGTCTTGGTTTTTTTTCCAGAAAAGTCTCAGGCTTTTGGTTATTGGTCTCGACATCGATTCACGAGGTCGTTGTCGGTGCTGTGTTTAAAAACTACCAAAACAAAGTTTTTACAAATAATTATCCGTTAATTTCCTCAAAATTAAAAAAGTGTTATGGGCTGAAAATAAAAATAAAACCTGGTTTTAAAACAGTTTTGGCCATAACTTTTTGAATGTTAAACTAAGTTTTTTAAAATTTAACAGTCTAATAGAGGGATTTAATTATCGTATAATTTTCTAGAATTAAAAATTTCTTCGCTCGCATTGCTCACTTGTCAAACCAGAGATTGCCAAGCATTGCGCCCACAATAAACACCAGTGCCTCGCCTGATGTGTTCAACAGCTGATTGCCGGTCAGTGCGCGTGCCCGCGTGTTGGCCGTACAGAATTCGGCCAGCAGAACGGGCGCAATCACATTGATCGCGCCGGAGGCGAAGCCGAGCATCGTACGGCACAGAACCAGAGACTAAGCAAACAATCAAAATTAGTAAACTAAAAAAATAATCAAAGTTTGTTAAATTTACGCCCTGGGGCTGAACCATTGAATTCTGCAAACGAAAAATTATAATTGTTTTTTGTTATTTTTTTTGATGAATTATTGAAAATTTTTAAATTAAAAAATTACAGTTCTTTTTTTTGTTTGTTTTTTTTAATCAGTAATTCTTCGCTGAGGAATTTTTTTACCTTTTTTTTTTGTATGTAATTTCTTATCATAAGGAAGTTTTTCATGCATTATTTTTTATGGAAGTGATAAAAAATTCTGGGGCCCCCCACCCAACCATGTGGGTGTTCTTCCTTCCTGAATATAATCAAAAATAACAGGAAATTTGTAAAAAAAAAAAAAGACAAATTAAATTAAAAATTTTTTTAAATTTTTTGTACGATGAAATCTGGTGCCATCGCAGTGGCGGAGATGGTAATGATGTAGAACAGATCGGCAATGAGCAGAGTGGGCTTTCGTCCGAATTTGTCCGCAATGATTCCGCTTAAAATGCTGCCAGTGCCAGCACCAACCTGAAAAATAATAAAATTAAAATGAATAATGGCAAAAATAATGTTGCGAAAATAGTCCTGCAAAAAAATGAGATGGAAATAATTTTAAAAATTTCAAATAATTTTAAAAAATGGTAATAACAAAAAAACCCCTATTCCAAAGAAATGCATTGCATTAAATGATGTGTTCAATTTAAAATTTAATTCTATTCTTTTTTTCTGGTTTGTGCTTCCAACTTCAAAGCACGAGGTCAGCAAACCGATGCCGACCAACTCCAATTGCATGTCGCGGGCGATGAACAGAATGGCACCATTAATGCTGGAAGTGGCGTAGCCGACAAAAGTGCCGCTGATCGCGCAGCTCCAACTGATCAGAAGCAAATTGCGCCACGCTTTTTTGCTTGGATATTCGCCTAAAATTCATTTGAGTGAAATTGTTTCATTAATTGTACGTAAAAAATGTAAACGAATCTTGCAAAAAATAATAAATTAAATCCATAATTTAACATTAATTTGCTTTTTCATTTTAGTTATTAGTCAATTAACCCTAATTATTACTATTATTTTGTAATAACGATATTCTACAAAAAAAACAAAACCGTACAAATTTTGTCCACCATTTCACCTCTCAATTGCACTATGTTTCAGATTCTATTGTGATAAGAGAAGAATTGGCTAATTCGTATTAATTAAAATCAAAATAATAATAATGAATGCTGATCGGTTCGGCGACTGAACGAAGTTTATTGGCACCCGGAAAATTGATAAAAATTAACTGGGTGATAAGGGAGAGCAAATAAAAAACTGCTGTTGACTGATTGGAATTGTATAAAATGAAATAATAAAATAAAAAATAACAAAAAACAAATAGGCGAATTATGGCAAATAGGGCCGAAGATCACACCCAAAATAGGACGGAATAATAAATTAGGGACGAGCGGGGCCATAAATCATACAAAACGGAGTCATTAATGAATTCTCAGAAATGAAATGGCAAAGTTTCTAAGAAGATGACTAGAAATCCTTCTTCACTATGTAATAATTTTAGGCCATTGATTTAAATAAAATTCTGTTTTTTATGTTAACCTGGGTAAAAAATCAGGGAAAATCCACTCCCAAAAAACGAGGCGACCAAATTATTAAGAGAAAATGTAAATTAAAAATTGTTAAAGCAGAAAATTGTGAAAAGATTTGTGCGGACCAATACTCGAAAACGCAGGAGTTCAACATCTGTTCGGAGCAGGAGGGGTCATATGGAGCGAAGAGACGTTTTTTATTTATTTATTCAAAAATAAAAATAACCAAAAGAAGGGCATATGCCACTTACACTTTTGGTGGAAATCAGGTCAAATAAGCAATAAGTAATAGTGATGAATCAAATGATATTTGAATAAGAAATGAGATAAAATGGGTTGTTGTATAGAGACAATTGAATTTGAGTTGAAGAAGCGGCGAAGTCAGACCTCCAGCAAATTAAAATTTGATTTTAGTGGGAGTTGGAGAAAGATTTTTAGGGAGAATATTGGTAAAAAAGATTTGGTATTTGAGGAAATTGTTGGAGGTCTTGGCAGAACTATTTATTGAAAAGATGGGGATATTGTTTTTTGAGGGATTGTATTTGACGGAGATTTTTTTCGGTTGGTGGGAGTGCTTTCAATCCTTCGTAGTTGAGGACAAGTATTTTTTCAAGAAAAGCCTGGGATTTGGAGTTGTCTTCACTGGCCTTCTTCTGTTCTGGTTCGACTTCGTTGACGGGAGTCGGGGCATTTGTCTAAATTAATTTTACATTTTTGCAAATTTGATGCCTTTAATTTGAAGAATAAAAGGATAATAGTGATGTAAAATATATTTTTTTTAATGTTAAATAATGTCTAGTAAGCTTCAATAAATTAAAAATTTTCTTAAAGGCTTAGTACTTAAAATCCCCCGCCCCGAGATAACAACTGAGAATCATCTCCCCTCGCTTTAAAAAAGCAAACAAAAAAATATGTAGAAAAAAATTCCATATGGCTATGTACAATATAATAATGTATTTCGAAGAGAAATGTGCCAAAAAAAAAGCTTTTTGTCAGGAAATCTTTGAATCAACGTGGTGCCGGGTCGTTAGTCAAAAAAATAAGAGTCAAATTTCCGAACATTTTGGGCCACCATAACTTTTATAAAACTTATGATATTTTTTGAAATTTTGCAAGCATTAAAGAACACCTAAAGCTATCAAAAATATCAAGAATTAAAAATTTCGTTGCTTGGGAGAAAAGTTATTATTAAAAAAAGACTATATTTTCTTTTAAAAAGTTATACAAAAAGAAAAATTACTTTATAAACACATAAATATAAGATACTTTGCTTTCAAGGTTAACAATTTTGTTTAAAAATAATAGTACAGCAGAAATCTCCAAAAATCTATAATTCTTTCTATAATGCTTCCAATCGGGGACCAAATTTCGGCATTTTGGGGGCTCGGAAATTGGCATTTATTCCTTCAAATTCAAATTGTTTTTCAAAACATTGATCAGTTGATTAATCACTGCTTCCAATTTCAACTCATTAACTTCCATTTTATTGCTAAATTGGTCATTGAATAATTTTGCCCAATCATTGCGCACTTTTTCAATCGCTTCCCATCGCTTTGCTTCGCCAATTTCCTCGAGATGATATTTGAAAAGGGACCATTCAAGTCTTTTGAAATAAAAAACATTTTCGGAATTCCAATTCTTATTTTTGACCATCATTTCCAACTCGGCGTTGATAACGGGGACAATGTTTGACAAATCTGAAGAAAGTGAAAGCGCAAAACTATATAAAGATAAAAAATGCTTGCATCTCTTAATTTGATCGAAAAAGGAGTCAGTGATCAACAGACTCCTTGAAAATGAGATACTGTATTGCAAAATGATTGATGGAAATGTTCCTCTATTAGAACGGCTCCCATCAGTTAAATTGGCCTTTAGGCCTTTGATGATCGGATTTCAGGAAAACCAAATTTTAGTAAAATGCTCTCGAGAATATGAACAAATTAAAGTCCATATTTTGCAATTTTATGGCCCAATTTCGCGATTTTACATCAATATAATTAATTACAAGTCCGCGGAAACGAAACAGTCAAAATATTCTCTCGCCAAATTATCATTTTCAATTTGAATTGACAGACACAATGCCAAAGTAATAAAATATTTGAAAAATTTGGCGTTACCTTTTGGGCACATTGATTTTCTCCTTGTGATAAGTTTGACTCTCTCTGCTGATGCAATGTTTTGAATGGTTTTGACAAAATCCAATTCATTAAAAAATTCGCAAATTGAATTTTGACGCCTTCAAAAAATTAGTGGCATTTCTGCGATGGTACCCCACCTTTGTTTTTTCGACCAATTTCGAACCCCGGGCCCGAACCCGAACAAAAAGTGGAAACTACAGCACCGACGGAGTTTTGGAAAAAAGAGAGCCGCAAAAAAAGTGTAAAAGTCCCTACTTTAAAATCTAGCTTTGAAAATATTTAGAAAATTTCTGTTATAATTTATATTGTGATAATTAAATAATGACCTCATTTGACTTTTCAAATTTAATTAATTTGGCATTTTGTTTATTTTTTTGTGTCTTTCATTTTCATTTTATGTTTTGTCACTTCTTCGCCCCGGACTTAATTTTTGATGTGAATTATGTGTGGTAATTTTAATTGTGCTTTTAATTGTTGTGTGGTTTAAACTTAATTGGTTTTGTTTGCTGTGGCTTTTAGTGATTGTAAAAGCCTTTCTTCGGCATTCTTCCTTCTCCCTCCCCCGTTTTGGAATTCGGCAAAAGAGAAGAAAGACCCCGGCAAAAAAGAGACAAATTTACGACGATCAAGAATTTCCACTTTCCGACTTCCGAATTTCTGAGATTTTTGGGGTCGAAATTCCGTATTACGGAAAATTTTGGGGGCCTCGGAGTGCTATCCCTGGTGGGGTATCATCGGACGGCAATATTAACAAATTAATTAATTTATTTATTTTACATTTTTATTAGGGCATGAAAATTGGCGAGCAAATGCTCATTCAGCGCAGAAGGAAATGCCAAAAATTGCTCCTTTTTGTTATATGCCACTTCAAATGACGTTTTTTGAAATGCGTCAAATAAAATTTGGCCAAATTTTGGGACGTTTTCTAAAATTGCTTCTTTTTCTGTGATTGGTATGAGTTCGCTTGTCAGTGAATATTCCTCAATTATTTGCTGTAACAATTCAACAATTTGACCAAACAAAAATTCTCTGTCATTAAAATTAAAATTCGCATTATTTTGCAATTTAAATTTTTCGTAAATTTCTTCCAATTTGCTTTTATAATGATCGTCCCGAAGATAATTAAGAAGATGGATAACAATTTGAATGATTTCCATTTGATCACTCGGAACAGAATGTATTCCGTTGTTATGTTTTTCATCGAGAAAATATTGAAGAAGTTTTTCAGAAAAATGCGAAAATACCTAATATTAAGCCAATTATAAAATGAATTAAATTCGTTAATTAACATTAATTACATGCTGTGAATGAGTAATTAATTAATTATTTATTTATTTATCAATTAATTAATAACTTTTTCTAAATTATGTTTACCTTTGTATTTGCATTGGTCAATTGTAATTGCTTCCGTATAATTGCTCAATTTTTCTTTAAATAAAAGCACTTCAATTTGGCTTATAGAAACTCTTTTTAAAAAAAAATAATTTAATTAAGATTTGTAAAATTAAATATAAATTATCAAATATCAACTTTTTAAAAATTCAAAACAAAATTACACCATTTCGTTTTCCAACTGTTGTTCTTTTTAACATTTTAAGGAGTGTATTTTTTTGATATTTGATTTATTCTTAGGGGGGAGTTTTGTTTTATTGTATTTTTTAAGGTATTTTGGATACAACAACCGAAATAGTCTCATTTAAAAATTAGAAAGCTTAGTCCTTAAAAATTGGCACTAAAAAATCAAAAAATTTTAAAAAACAATACATAAAAGCATTTCTAAAAAGTAAACTTTTGCCTGAAAATCGTGTATTATTTACCTGTGAAGTGGCGATTTAGGATTTGTACCGAACTGAAAAGACTCCATGCCGGGAGAAACCTTTTCTAGTAACCTTTTTACGAAATCGGACAAAAGGTGGTGGTGAAAATCTTCTAAATTCGCACCAAATCGTTGGCTTAAACCGTGGTGAGTCGATCCAAAAAAAAACTCAGTGTGGGCGTTCCAAAAAAAAACTCAGTGATTGATTGGTCATTTTCAGGAAGCCGATCGCACCATTTTCGGGCACCAAAAGTGCCTGATCCGGAACCCGGAGCGGCCCGGTTAAGAATAATTTTTTGTTCACTTTTTCAAGGGCTATCTCCCAGGCCGGGTCCGGCCCTTGATCCATTCACTTGGAGCCCGTCATGGGTCGGGCACATCTGCCGGAGGACCCTCAGCTCGCCCCCGACCCTGGCGATGTCCAACCCAAACTGAGCGTGCCGGTACCAGCGGCTTTTTTGTACAGCTCGATGAGCTCTACAAAACGGTATCAATGGCGTCAGGCTAGGTCTACTACAAATGGAGAAAATTGGCGAGAAGTGATGCGAAAAATTGAAAAAAAAAAAACTCGCCAATTTTCTCCATTTGTAGTAGACACAGCCGGACGCCATTGATACCGTTTTGTAGAGCTCATCGAGCTGTACAAAAAAGCCGGGGCGAGGCTGAGGGTCCTCCGGCAGATGTGCCCGACCCATGACGGGCTCCAAGTGAATGGATCAAGGACCGGGCCCGGCCTGGGAGATAGCCCTTGAAAAAGTGAACAAAAAATTATTCTTAACCGGGCCGGTCCGGGTTCCGGATCAGGCACTTTTGGTGCCCCGAAAATGGTGCGATCGGCTTCCTGAAAATGACCAATCAATCACTGAGTTTTTTTTTGGAACGCCCACACTGAGTTTTTTTTTGGAACGCCCACACTGAGTTTTTTTTTTGGATCGACCTAGCACCGCTTAAACCAGTAAAATTTTCTTCGGCTTTATCAAATAAAAAGCCTTTCACAAATTGTACACTTTTTGAAATGATTGTTCATTTTCTTGAAAATGCCAATTTCGGACATCCTTTGGCAATTCCAAGTCGAGTTTAATCGCTTTAATAAGTTGGTAAAGTTCATATTGGGTCAAAGAAAAGTCAGAGAGTTGCAGAATAAATTGGAAATTTTCTGGAATATTTTTATTAATTTGTTTAATTACAGTCAGTTGCAGAAATGCAACTAAATCTTAATTAATTATATGTACTTAGGACTGGCAGTTTCAGTCAAAAAAAAAGCAAATTTAATGATTTTTTCTCGTTTTTTTATTATATTTTGATAAGAAATTACTGTAAATTCTAAATAGTCATGAAATAATCATAAAAATGGCAAAAGAATTAAAAAAAAAATCATGAAAAATATGACTTTTTCCTAAATATATATTTTCTTTGGTTTCATATTTCAGCAGCTGACTGTGTGTATTTAAAATAAAATATTACCAATGTATTCTTGTCTGGCCAACAAATTCCAGCTATATAAGCCATTTTCCAAGTTAAATATTTCATAAGTGAATATTCTAAATTGAATTGAAGAGCATGTCAATAAATAGTGTAAATGGATATAATTATCAATTTGGTATTTTATTTCCCACTTTTTGTCGGATTTTTTATTTTGAAAATCTATTTTAATTTTCAGCTGGCTCAATACTAAAATAAAATTTGGTTCTCAATTAGTATAACATTTTATAAATTATTGACTTTTTAAAACTATATTTTTGAAAATTGTTTCCCCATTTCCCACTGATGCTCCAATTTTGGTTCCCATTTTTCGGCGCTTTTTCCTTTGGCACCAAATTTCGGACACTTATCCATTGTTATTAGTACCCGTGTTGGTCGATGCCGTGACTTGTGGACACCAATTTGTAAGCTGACAAAAGTGTACGCAATTGCCATTGCGCGGTGTTTTTGTCGTTATTGAATGCGGGAAAAAAAAACTAAAAATTAGGTAATTAGTAATAATTGGTCCATTAAAATAATTACCTATAAGTCGGTTCAGACAACAGAATACGCATTGCCAATGAAAATGTCAGCAACAAAATTTGGCCAACTATTTTTCGCGGAATTGGATTTTTTGGACAGAAAATATGCGTATTAAATTGGTTGATCAATTCCTTCTCTAGTGTTTTGTCATCAACAAAATATACGGTACAATAGGCCATCGCTACAGTATGCTCGAAAGAACAATCATTTCCATCGTTGTTATTTTCCTCGTGAAAATAAGCAATTTCAGCTGCATATTTGACAAATGTCACACTAAACTTTTGTTGGGCACGCTTTTTTATATCTTCGTATTTGGTTTCCGGTTGGAACTTTTGCCAAATATTTTTAATAAATTGGGCGAATTTATTGGCATTTTCTTCAGAAATTGACAAATTCCATTCTTCGGTGGAAGATACAAAAATTGCTTTTTCGGAAAAAGCCAAAACAATCACAATAATCAAAGGAAAAAGAATTAAAAAATAATTCATTTTATTTTTATTTTTTTCTAAAATTTTTGTTAGAAATTGCTAAATGACAAATACGGAAAAGCTGAATATATCCAAAATTCCGGACTCTGGTAAGGGCATATCCTCACATTTTTTCGATCTTTATGTGATTGATAACCCATTTTTGCCTTTAATTTTGCTAAAAATAATTTTTAAACTTTATTTTTATTCTTACAGATATACTTTCATTCGACATTGAATTTTAAGTCCCCTGAAGATTTAGGCTAAAAAGCATTGTAATGCTTAAGATTAGCATTGGGCTAGCGAAAGGATAAAAATTTTTTGAGAAATTCTCGTTTTTATTGAGTTGGCAAAATATTTTAGCCTTTTTGGGCCTTTTCGCTAATATTTTCGGGGTTTTTGGCAAATATAAATCCGATCAAAAAATAAAATTATATGCATAATGAAATGATTGGAATATCATTCACTTTTTACTTTTTATTCTGATCTATCTTTCATTTAATCAATTTGCCACGTAATTTATGGATTAAAATATTTTTATTAATATTTCCTGACATTATTGGGCGCAGATATTACAACGCTTGACTAAATTTTTATATATTTCCGGGTTTTTCTACGTATTACTTAGGGACTCAATTTTTGGCAGAAAAATCGCGAATTAGTTTACACATGATATTTTTGTAATAAATTCACGAGAAAAAAATTTGTTTTTATTGCCAAGAGGTCTGGTAGGCTTCAAAAATTATTAACAAAATAATTAATGGCTAATTAAATTTTAAAAATCAAAAACACGGAAATGTTTATAATTGGGCCGCTTAAAATCAAATAAATGAACAATTTCTCATTTTTCTTTTTCTTCATTTTTGTTATTGTTTTGGTTTAATCTTTTTTTTTGTCCCGTCCGTTGTCGAATATTTCATCTTAATTTGGTCGGAGAGGAGATTTTTGTCTACTTCAATATTTAGAAAATTAAACACCCATAAGATATTTTTATTATTTTCGTGTATTATTTGTTTAGAATAGAATTAAATATGAATTTATGCCATAAAATTTTGCTCAAATTTGCCATAATTTCGAAGCAAGTAAATTTAAAAAATCGAAAATATATTGAATTTTCTGGTTGATAACGAAACACTGGTTTTCTAAAGACCAATGAGAAGATTAAAAATTATTTTACGCGATAAAAATTTCCTTTTTCCCAATAAAACCCTGCAAAAAATAATTTTAAAAATTTGATAGGAAAGTGCGTCCGTCTGTCCTCCGTCAAATAAGCATCGTATTATAATTTACAAACAAACCAATAATAACACAAATAAAATATCACAGCAAAACGAAATAATAATATATGACTAATACAGTTGTAAAATGATCAAATTGTAGAAAATAAAACTTAATGCGCCAGGTGGGCTTCGAACCCACGGCATTTACTTACCGTGTCAGCTCTAACCAACTGAGCTACGTGCGACCCCCTTTTGGCGTTATGTTCTTTATCGAGTTATTGATTCCAAAGTTTTGTTGCCCTCCCAGCAAAGGGAATTTTTATTTATTTTTTGTCCAATTTATATTTTAATTTTTAAATTTGTAGAGATGAATTTCGGGAGAATAATATGCAACGAAAGACGAGGCTTAAAATTATCGCAATTTTGTACATGCAAAAAATCAAAAACAGAATATTCGCTCTTTTGACCAATTGGGTCTGTCCCAATTTCTTCACCCATTTGGTCAAATGCTGCTAATTGTGCGTTTTCATTTCGTCGTTTTGTTTAATATTTTTATCACTTTCCTTTCATGTTCATTTTCGTCCCATTCGTTGCCGAAAACTTGAACAAAATGGTAGGATTTTGCCGGATATTCAATTTCAAAATGAAAATATTAAATTATAAAATCCAACAAAATCATGAAATATTTATATAAAAAATATAAAATATTATGAATTTATTGCATCAAATAAATTTGTTTAATGTTTGATCACTTTTTAATATTAATATCCATTTTATTAATATTGCATTTCATCATCAACAAGTCTTTACAAACAATAAATCTGCCATATAATTCTAAGCAACCAGTTAAATCAATTTTTTAAAAATATTTAATAATTATTATTTATAATTTTTAATTTAAATTTTTAATTAAGATTGTTTTTCTGTTTGGCCGGTATATTTCTGTTCCTTTTGTCTCATTTCGAACCCGAATTCGAGTAAACAAAATCGGTGTTTTTTTAATTAGAATTCTCGATTTTGTTCTAATTCGTGTTCGGGATTCAAAATGGGTCGAAATGAACGTCAGAATTATGCAAAAAATAGGAGAGGTCGCCGACGAAAGATTATTGAACTTCTGAATAAATTTTCTTATCAAAATTCATGAAAAATTCCTTTAAAATTTAAAAAATTTGACCTAAAAATTTCTAATTTTGGCTGAAAATCTGTTTAAAAATGGCCAAATTTCAAATTTTTCCCCGGCTCCCCCTTATTTACCCAAAATTTAAAAGATGTTTTCATTTTTCAAAACTATTCACTCATTTATTTTTTCATTGATTCATTGAATTCATTTGGCACTTACTTAATTTAGTCCATTGGTGCCGGTAGACGCCGACAGGAAATTTTTTTGGGATTATTCATGAATTTTGTTATAAAAATATGTTCAATTCAATAATTTTTCCTCTTTTCCCCCTTCGCTGGCGAACCCCTCCCCCCGAAATAGCCATCCTTAACAGTGTAAAAATTTCTCGGTTTCCGAGACTAAAAACCCGAGACCGGGAAGCGAAAAACCCGAGAAATTTCCCGAGTCGAGAACCGAGACTCTCGCATATCCCTAGGTGCAACGGAACTATTGCTGAAGACGTGACCCCCACCCTTCCCCAGCAGTCCCCTACCCCTACCCCCACCTCCTCCCGCGTGGGGGGGGGGGGGGAGTGGCGGAGAACGGCAGGTCTCTCCAAACCATCGACAAAAATCAATGACCTCCACCATATCCAATTCATTTTACACGCAAACTTCGTAGATGGATTCGGTGCTAGGTCGTTTCATAAAAACCGCTACTATGGGCGTTTCTTAAATCCGCCAGGGCATTTCTTAAACCCGCCAAGTGGTAGAAAAACAAAAAATGTAAGACATATAAATTCATAACTTGGCTTAAAGTCAATCAAATTTATATTTTTGGTATCATTCAATAGCTTTAAGTATTGTCTATCAGAATATTAATTTAGAAAATTTTTTTATAAAATTTTCAAAAAGTTATGGTCACAAAATTTCAAAAAATCTTAAGTCAGAATTTTTTAGCCATAACTTTTTTGAAACTCAATGAAATTTTTTGAAATTTGAAATATAAATAGATTAAATAGAGAACTTGAAATTCTATAAATAAACTTAATCTAATTGCTTCTGAAAAAAGTTATAAAGCATTGAACATGCTATTTTTTGCCATGTTCATGCATATTCATTCATAAACATTTAAAATTTTAAAGTCCTTAAAATGATAATTGAGCCAAAATTAATTTATATATTAAATAGCCCTAACAATTCTTTATTTATATTTCAAATTTCAAAAAATTTCATTGAGTTTCAAGAAAGTTTTATGGCTAAAAATTCTGACTTAAGGTTTTTTGAAATTTTGTGACCATAACTTTTTGAAAATTTTATAAAAAATTTTCTAAATTAATATTCTGATAGACAATACTTAAAGCTATTGAATGATACCAAAAATTATTAATTTGATTGACTTTAAGCCAAGTTATGAATTTATATGTCTTACATTTTTTGTTTTTCTACCACTTGGCGGGTTTAAGAAACGCCCATAGTGGCGGTTTTTAAGAAACGAACCAGCACGGATGGATTCTTTTAAAATGAGCATTTTTAGGCAAGGCCGGGCACTTTTCCAATTTAAGTGCCGCCTATGAAAAACAATAGAGGGAGGAACCCTTATTACTAGGTTTTAAATTATATGGATTAACATATTTTTTCTGCGCATATGCTATGAAGAAAGGGGCTCAAAAATGGCTACCCGACTTTTGGGGATTTGCAACTTGGGGACCCGACATTTGGGGACCCGACTTTTGGGGATCCCGACATTTGGGGACCCGACTTTTGGGGACCCGACACTTAGGGAACCCGACATTTGGGGACCCGACATTTGGGGATCGAACGTCTTTTGGGGATCCGACATTTGGGGAACTCGACATTTGGGGACCCGACATTTGGGGATCGAACGTCTTTTGGGGATCCGACATTTGGGGAACTCGACATTTGGGGATTTTATTAAAACAAAAAAAAATTTAAAAATTTATCCCAAATTAGGCAAATTTACGACTGCTTTGGCCAGAGTTAATTCCATTGCAAGAAAAATAAAAATAATATTATTTTTAATTAACTATATTTCCGGACTCTAAGAAACAGAAAAGATGACCTCGGCATTTTGTTGCTGTACGCAATTAGACAGTAAAGTCGCCTTTAACTTTTTCAATGCCCTTGATGAATTTCTGTTCCCGTTGGCCCTTGGGAAAGGCGTTTTAAATAAAAATTGGAAAGGATGTACTGTACACACTAAAATGTATTGTGATTTGTCTATTGTATTGTGGTTAGTATGGGCTCAAAATTCTGCTACCTCCTCGCGGTGAGTCCGGAAACAGAGTTATTTAGAAAATATTATTTTTATTTTTCTTGCACTGGAATTAACTCTGGCTAAAGCAGTCGTAAATTTGTCTAATTTGGGATAAATTTTTAAATTTTTTTTTGTTTTAATAAAATCCCCAAATGTCGAGTCCCCAAAAGTCGGGTCCCCAAATGTCGAGTTCCCCAAATGTCGGATCCCCAAAAGACGTTCGATCCCCAAATGTCGGGTCCCCAAATGTCGGGTTCCCTAAGTGTCGGGTCCCCAAAAGTCGGGTTCCCAAATGTCGGGATCCCCAAAAGTCGGGTCCCCAAATGTCGGGTCCCCAAGTTGCAAATCCCCAAAAGTCGCACCACGCTCAAAAATAGCATTTCTGCGTTAAAATTTTTGGTTTGGTGAAGGTTCTCCATATTTTGGGGGTTTTCTGGAATAAATCCATATTTCACCATTTTTGCCTTTTTAGTCCACAGTTCGGCCATGATTTCTTAAGGGTATATTAAAATTTTTAAGAATAAACAAACGAAAAATAGTAATTACCAAAATATTTGTCCTCAATTTTTTTATTTTTGCTTTTTTATAAATATAATTTTTTTTTAATATTTCGACATTTTCGTAAGATAAACTTGCCACCTTAGTTAGTTTTTAGCGTCAAATTTTACGCGAGAAAATATTTAATTTTCGAGGGGACGGGGGTCAAAACCTTGAAATACCCAAAATATTTGTCTTTTTTAATTCATTTTTAAATTTTCATACTTTGTAAAATTAAAACTACCCCAAACGCCGCGTGCGATTTCGTACAGAATTTTGGATATGACGGAATGAGAGAAATAGGTGAAATTTTTTTCATAATTTTCATATCAATTTCTCATAAAAATAATTTCTCATTACTGAACCAATTATAGCAAATTGATGTATTTACTTAGCCAAAAATTTAGTTCCCACCAAAAAGCTACTTAAATTATGGCCGTCAAACTTTGAAGTTGTAAATTATTTATGCCCAAACTTTACCCCGGCCCCTTAAATTCTTATGTAAATTCTAAACACAGTTTCTTATTATAAGATTTGGAAACGATTTTCCTCTCTTTTCCGTCCCTCGGCTAAAAGGCGTGGGATTTCGTCAGAAAATTGTGAATAAAATTTAAGCTGATTGTCACTCGTCAAATATTTCCAAATTTCAAAATGCTTTTCCTTTCTTTTCCGTCCTTCGTCCTCCGCCAAATTTGTCCATCATTCTGTCGCTGTTTTTCCTTTTTGCTGATATTGGCCATGCTTTTTGGTCTGATCAGCAGCGGCCGATCACTTCCACTGGGCACAACCAACGAAAGGATTTTCTTCTCCTCCGCATTACGGTAAGTATTTAAATTGGAAGAGTATACTGTAATAGAATCGCTACAGCAGAAATTTAACAATATATTTTGTTTTAGTAACCCCACCAACATTTTGCTTCAACTTCGCACCGTCCTACCGCAAATGTTACAATTTGCAGACATGGACAATAAATTTGTTGGGTTGGAAAAGCGCCGGCAAAAATTCGGAAGAATTATTGGCAAAAAATGCGACCGAAATTGTAATTTATTTTCAATATGATTTTAACATTTATTTTTAATTTTGTTTAGGCTTATTCTCGCCTGTTCAGTGCATGTTGTCCTTCAGAGAAGGCTCCAATTTTATGGACAATTACAAATAAAAAAAGAAATAAAACATCGAAACTGTCCTCTCAAATTTAATAATAATAATAATATCTTCTTCCATAAGAAAAATTTAAATGAATAAAGAAAAGTATTTTATTTTTTTAATTTTACCCAAGAATGGAAATCTGAAATTTCCACATTAAAACACTTTAACTGTCATGCCATCCTAGAGATAATTTTGGATCTAAATTCGGACCCGAGTGAGGTCTAATTTCGTCAGGGTTTTACCGGGGCTCTCGATCCCGATATTGCATTAATTGTGTTACTAAATCATAAAAAAAAATTTTTGACAACACTATCCTATATACAATTTGTGAGTGTTTGTCTGTGGTACCGTATACCAAAAAACAATCGTTGTGATAAAAAATTTTTTAAATATGATAAAGGGGAGAGGCTTGGAAGTTGAAAGAGTGAGAGAGAGAGGAAATAGAGGGGAGGACAAAGAGAGGCGGGAAGAGAGGAGGAGAAAGAGAGAGAGAAAGAGAGGGAGGGAGGGAATGCGAGATGGAGGGGGAGAGGGAGAGAGAGAAAAGAGAGAGCGTGGGTAGGAAGGAGAGAGATTGATAAAGAGTAAGAGAGAGTGAGAAATAGAGAGAGAGAAGAGAGGGAGAGAAGAGTGACAGCGTGAGAAAGAGAGAGAGGGAGGGAAAGAGAGCGAAAAGATTGGAAAGAAAAATAGAGCGAGAGCAGAGTGAAAGAGGGAGAGAGAGAGAAGAAGAAAATGAATGAGAGGAAAAATAAAGGTGAGGGAAAGAGAGAGAGAGAGTGGGAGAGACAGAGAGAGAAAGAGAGAGAGAAAGAGAGAGAGAGAGAGAAAGAGAGGAGAGAGATAGAGAAGAAACGAGAGAATGGAACAGGAGAATGAGACAGAGGAAGAGAGGGAGGAACGAAAACTGAGAGAGAGAGATGGAGAGAGAGAGAGAGAAATAGAGAAGAGGAAGTGGGCGGAGGGATGGAAAGAGAGAGCGGAGAGGGATGGGTGAGCGGGAGAGTAGAGAATGAGTGAGAGAGAGACAGAGAGAGCGAAAAATGGAGGTAAGGAGGATAGAGAGAGAAATAGAGACAGAGAGGAAGTGAGAGAGAAAGAGAGAAATAAAAAGAGAGAGTACAGAAAGTGTGGGGGAGAGAGAAAGCGAAAAACGAGGAGAGCTTGAGAGAGACAAATAGGGAGGAGGGAAACTGAGAGAGAGATGGAGAAAGAGAAGTGGAAAAAAAGAGAGAGAGGGCGGGGAAGAGCGGTAGAGTGAGAGAGAGAGAGTAGGGAAACAAAGAGATGGAGAGAGAAAGCGAGGGAGGGAGGGTAAGAGAGATAAGAGGGATAGGAGAAAGGGTGAGACGAGATTAAAGGAGAGAGAAAGAGATGGAGGGAGGGAAAGAGAGAGAGAGATATGGAGTGAGAAGGGGTGGGAACGAGAGAGAAGAGAGATAGTTTAAAGGGAGAGAGAGAGAGAGAGAGAGCATAGAGAATGCAATGCAAAAGAGAGAAAGAAATAGAGAGAGAGAGAGAGAAGAGGGAAACAAAGAGAGGGAGAGAAAAAGAGCAGATAGAAGTGAGAGAGAGAGAGAGAAATAGAGAAAGAGAAAGAAAAGGAAAAAAAGATATAGAGAGTGAGAGAGAAATGGTGAAGGGAAAAAGGAAGTGATAGAGAGAGGGAGAGAAGGGGAGAGGAGAGTAAGAAAGAGAGAGAGAAAGAGACGGGGAGATAGAGAAGTGGGAATGCAGAGAGTGACAAGAGAGCGCGGTACAGAATGAGAGAGAGAGAGAAAATAAGAGAGAGAGAGATGAGAGAAGGAGAGGAGAGCGAGAGTGAGAAATTTATGTAGGAAAAGAGGGAGAGAGAGACAGAGGGAGGGAGGGAGGGAGGGGTGAGAGAGAGAGTGCGGGAACGAAAGAGAGAGAAACAGAAGAGGGATTGGTGGGAGGAGAGAGAGAAAAAGAGCATATAGAATTAGTGGGAGGGAGAAATAGAGAAAGAGAGAGAAGAGGGAAAGAAAGAGAGGGAGAGAGGAGAAGAGGGAGAAAAAGGGAGACAGGGACAGGGAAAGAGAGAGAAATAGGAAGAGGAAATGAAGGAAGTGAGAGAGAGAATGAAAGGCAGTAGGGAATCAGAGAGCACGAGAGTAAGAGAGAATTGAAGAGATAAAAGAGGGAAGGAGAGAGAGAGGGGCGGGGGGGGGGGAAAGATACAGAGAGTGAGAGAGAAAAGAAGGAGTGATAGAGAGAGGGTGAGAGAGAGAGAGGGGGAGAGGAGTGAGAGAGAGAGAAAGAAGGAGGGTAAATGTTATAATTTATCAATAGGGCTGCTAATTTTATGTAACAAAATTTGCGAATTATGTAAATAAAATATGTATAAAAAATGCTAAAATATGTATGAAATATGTACAAAAAGCCCAAAATATGTACTAAAATATGTAAATAAAATTTTTTAAATGGTAATTTTTTGGGTAAAAATTCTTCGTAAAAAGTGAAACAGGCACAAAATACCATAAAAATGACCAAAATAGGCTTAGAATCACATTTTAGTACATTAATATTAATTTTTGGTATCTCATTTTTTTGAAAAATAATCGTTTTTTAGGGATACATTTTCAAAATTTTTTTTTTATTTTTCACAAAAAATTTCTATAAATTCTCAAAATATGAAAAAAAATGTAAATGTGTACGAAAAAATTGCAATTTTTTTTGGGGCATCTAAAAATTTTCCTTAAAAAATCCTCAAAAATTGCAAAATATGTACAAAAAAATGCGAAAAAGTCCAAAATATGTATAAAAATATGTACATATGTAATATGTAGAAAAACTCCGAAATATGTAAAAATATGTAAATAAAAGTCCCAACTTTTGTTCGCAAACACAAAAAAGAAAGTGTTTTTCCCACTAATTAGGCTATGGAGAATCCAGGAAAAAAATATGTATTTACATAAAATTAGCAGCCCTATTTATCAATGAAACCCTTAAAAAAATTTCCGCGAAATATGTATATCCCTTGGATTTTTAATCGTTTTATGAAACTCAAAAATAACTTTTTATTGTGTTTATTTTGTCAACTTCAAAATATTTTAAATGGATTAAAAATATCGAAAAAATAGACATAAAAAAAGAAAAATCCAACGGACTGATCAGAGCCGGTTCAATTTTTATGACGTTGACATTTAACTGAACATTCAGTTCGTCCTCCTCATTAGCTGCTTCACGACATTTGCATCAGTTGTCTGTTAATGAACAAAGGACAGACACCGACCAAATCACTTAAATTTGATAATTAAACATAAAATAATTAAATTAAATTGAAAATGGCACCCACCGGACTCTGTGCTTGGTGCTCATACAATAGCAGGCATCGCGCGCGTTCTTCGGCACATTTTGCTGCTGGGTGCATTGGTTGTAGAACAGTTTAGCCAAGGCACGGTTGGACGGAAGAGAAATGGCACAACTGAAAAGCGAAATTTAAAATATTAATTAACAGATTATTCTATCAAAATCAATTACATGGATTTTATATAAAAAAACATTTTTGGTCATTGTGAATTTTGTAATATATGAAAAAGTTTTAAATTTTTTGAGAAATAAAAATTCGTGTGTTCGAATCGAAGACCTGAACCCTACTCGGCAAAACAGAAAAAGGCAACTGAACCAAACGAAACATAAAATGCCAAATTTTTTGGGGAGGGCACAGATTCACGAGAAACATTGGCCAAAAATAGGTTGTTTTTTTTTCCGTTTTTAGGCCTTTTAGGGCTTAAAATAAACATAAAAAGGACATGAAAACTATAAAATAATGAAAAAACAACAAAGTCAAAATGTGTGTACAGAAAACGCACCCTTCGGCGCCGAAGCATTGGATGGATCGTTTCTTGGCACAATTGTTCAGGCACTTTTGGAAGTTGCGGAATGCGAAAAAGGCGGCACTCGTCTTGCGCAGAAAGGCACTTTTCTGCCGCTGTTCAAAGGTGGTGTCGTTGCTGGCGATGGCGGGTTCCATCCAACCAGCGTAGTCCGGCGCGGGCGCCGAAATTCGTGCCGTTGCTGAACTCGTGCAACTGTGAAATAACAAATTTTTTATATTAAAGAAACACTTAAAATAAGAAAAACACCATTACTAATTACCGTATTTCCTAAATATTCCCAGGCACTTTTACTTTTAAAATTCAAAGGGTTTTAGGCAGATGGGAGGGGGTTAAATGTTATGATGAAATATGGAGATTTTACATCAAAAAACTCATAAATCGCGACCATGAAATAATGCTAATCGTTATGAATAAAAACCCGAGAGTTGGATCGTCATTGGCATTATTTAATGAGATAATAGGAAAATTTCATGAAATGCAATAGGATTGCCGCCCAAATTCCGAATTCTTTTTCGTCCCCCGGCAACTCGAAAATCAACAATATATTGTGTGGCTTCTTTTTTTAAGCGCCTCATTAGCACGAAAAAAGGCCCGCCCCCTTTCATTACAGCCACCGCCCACGGGGATGCCTACTAATTGTCCACGCGCTGCATGCATTCGTTCATCGGCATCGCCTCCATCTTCACGTTGCGCCCGAAGCAATTGGTCAGCGGATGCGCGTCCCGCTGTTTGCCCTCAGCCGGCGTCTGCGCGTACGCGTCCAACCCATGTGCGCACTCCAACTTGCACCCATTCTCCACCTGCTTGAAACCGTCGTCCGCGCACTTCGCCGCCTGAACGCACGTACACAGCAAAGTCTGCAAAACGGCCTGAAATGGAGGTTATTTTATTGGCCTTTATTGCGATTTGGAAAGTGCAAAAAAGGAAGCAAAAAAGGTAAAAAATTTAAAAGTTGGAAAAACAAAATCACCCAAAAAATGTTGATTAGTTTTACAGATTGAAGAAGGGGGAGGGGTTGTCCTTAAACGACACTGTCGAAATTTTGAAAATTTAGTGTAATTGTGAGATTTTTATTTGGTCTTGTAAAATTGTGAAATCCTTGTCGAACATTGTGTACAGATTAAGGCAGTTTGATTGACAAAATGCGAAAAGGAATTGAATTTCTTCAAAGTTTTCCCGGGATAATGGTCTATTTCGCACGAGAAAAAAAAGATTTTTTTGGTACTAGTCAGTTTTTCTCAATCTTTCCAGAAATCCGTTAAAGCCGAGAGACAGTTTTGCACTTGGGCGCCCACGATTTTACACACACTATTTTCTTAATTCCGTTCTCTGTTTTCACTTTCCCTTCTTATAAGCGGCAGAGACGCATACTTTTATGCGTCTTCTTATATAAAACAAATGCAACATTTTCATGCGTCTCTACCGTCAAAAGAAGTGACAATGAAAACAGAGAAAGGAAAATGTAAAATTCTCTATCGTTATTTTTCGAGGCAAATTTGGTTCATTCTGAAAAACTCAATAGGCATGCATCATTGTATTTAAAGGTCATGTAAACAAAGAGATAACCAACCACCAGCAGACCCCTTTTAGATGTTTTTCTTTATGTTTTTGTTTTCCACTAAAGTGTCAGAAACCTGCTGTTGCTGGTTGTTCTGCTCCTCCTCCTCCTCATTGTTCACTGCAGGAACATTTCGCAACTGCCGCATCGGCTGCTGCCGCCCACCCGGCGGCGGTGGCGGCGGGATGGCCAGTGCAGCAGCCCCTCCACCGCCTCCAGCAAAATGCTGGTTGTTGTTGTTGTTGTTACGGTGGTTGTTGTGGCGGCGACGGTTGCGGCGCTGTATCTCATTCATTTTCATTACAACACAACACAATATTAAAATTGCTGAGCACAACTCAAGCCAAATTTTTTTTTCTGTCATTTTCTTAAAAAACAATAATTTTTTTGTATGGAAAAATTAGGCATAGAACTCTCAAAACTGGCAGGGAATATAATAAATGGGATTAAAAAAAAAATTTTTTTTTCTCGGCAAACCCACGCCAAACAAAATTCGCGTAGGCTCAATTCAAAAAAAAAGGCAGAAGGCGACCTCAAAAAGCGCAGCGTGCAATTAAATAATGGAATTTTCCTTTTTGTTATGTTAGGACTCAAGGGAAGGCGCAGAATATAAAACAAAGCACCTGGATATTTCAAATTTGCGATCCCGCTGCGGGATAGGAAGGACTTCCTGATAGATTTTACATAGATTTTCAAATGGCAAAAAAATTGGCTTAGATTATATATTTTAATAAGATTTAAGGGGTTTTGGGGTCGCTGTCTACGAACATGACATCCATTTCGGACTCCGAACCAGAATGTTGGAAAATTCGGGGTTCGGGGTTGGAAGCGTCGGGGTCGGGGTTGACAAATCGTTCGGGGTTCGGGGTCGGGGTTTTTCAATTCTTGCCTTATGGCATATAGTCAAAATTTATAAAATTTTTGCTTAAAAATATTTAAATTTCATAATAATAATTTCATGTGCTTTTTATTATTTTTTTATCATAAATATTTGGCGCGCTGACAAAAGCACTACATGACAAAATCACTACTGACAAAATCCCTACATGACAAAATCCCTACTCAGCAAAAATTGACAAAATCCCTACTCAGCCAAAAATGACAAAATCCCTACATGACAAAATCCCTACCCAGCAAAAAATGACAAAATCCCTACCAAAAACACCGACAGTTAAAAAAGTTCTTTTTTCGAATATTTTTAAACCAAAAAAAAAGTGAAAAAAGCAGTAACAACGGGATAATGTGATGGGAAAAATAGGGTTTAATATTAAAAAGGCGCATCAATCTTATCAATTTGCTTAATCATCTTCCGAATCGACATCGCTTTCACTTTCGTCCACTGTGTGGGAGCTGAACGAAAAGTCCCGTCCAAACTCCAACGGCGGTTACGTCTCAATACGTCGAGAAGCTACAAACAAACAAAAATAAAGAAAGAAAATTTTAAACAAAAAACTTTTGAATGGCTGAACACCATAACAACAGCCGCATCGTTTATGCGTCGCGTCCGACTCATACGTTGGTGCCCATCAGGTCAAAGGTTTCATCGGCAGTTCCTGCTCTGACATGTGCTCGCGTTTGGGATGGTTTCATTTGTGGGTTGTCTTTGATGGCCTGTTTGATCTGCGCTCTTCCAGTCTCTGCTGACTGTTGTGCCAAAGTCCGTCGCCAAGTTCAAGCTAAAAATGCGAGCATTTTTGAATCATTTTGGCCAATTTGGCACCTCCCCCCTTTTTTCCCCCACTTTTGTGCCGTCCCCGCCGGCCATCCCCTGCTGTTGCTGATGGACCGAAATGGAGGCACGCCGTGCACTGACGCCGCTCTGCTTTTTGAATTCTTTGCGGTAAATAGGCGGCAACTGCAGGCGGAATATTGAATTTACGGGCCGCGGCGGTGGCGCCATGACATTGGACGTAACTGGCGACAGTCTGTGGGGGGAGGGGGAGGATAGAGATGCCAAAAAATCTTAAAATTTTAAATCGCTAGAGGATGGCACAGCCGGGCAAAACCCCCGGGCGATAGCCTTCCTCCGCTCTTCCCCCGTCTCTCCCTATCCGTTCGGCCACCTTTTTCTCCTCCGGCGTGGTATTTGGAGCGTCGCCCCCGCGGTGCCGACCAGGGCTGTGCGAAAATCACAAAAAAATTTTTTCGTATACGAAAACGAAACGAAAAAGTGCATTCGATACGAAAACGAAACACGAAACGAAAAACAAAATTTTGAAAACCGAAACCGAAAACGAAACGAAAAAACTTTAGCGGACGAAAACGAAACACGAAACTCAAAAAGTGCCGAAAATGTAGGACGAAACGAAAACGACACGAAATTTCGTCCAGCCCTGGTGCCGACTCCGCGCCGCTTCCGCCCATGTCGGCCCCGCCGGCGGAGAATAGACTCTGCTGCTGCTGTCCTGTCATTATTTGTTCATCATCGAGACGTGCCGTCGCCCGGCATGTTTGTTGACAACAACTGAACTGATGGTTGCGCTCGAATCTGAATCGTCAGTGGCAGCAGCTCGCATTTCTGCCTCCCGCACAACTGCTCGCTCCTCAACTACAATGCTGTCGTCTGTTGATGCAAATGCGTGGCCGTTTCCTCAAATTTAAATTCTTTTCAAGGTGTTCACGGCAATTCATTTCAAGAAATTGACTCTTGCTCTAAATGGTAAAAACCCAACTCGTACTGCCCCAACTCGTACTGGTACCCCGACTCGTACTAAGATTCCCAACTCGTACTAAGTTTCCCAACTCGTACTAAGATTCCCAACTCGTACTAAATTACCCAACTCGTACTATTTTTCCCAACTCGTACTAATTTTCCCAACTCGTACTGTGCAACAAACAGAAATTTTATCACAAATTTTCACTATTTTCATTGAATTACCTTAATAATTTTATTTTTTGTCTTTTTTACAAACAGATTATAATATGGCATGCTTTAGTCAACGGATTGGCTCAAAATCAGTGATGCTTTCTGATCACACTGATAATTCAAATTTGTGCTACAAATGGACACGTGCTGGAATGGAACAGCTAACGGGGCTTCGTTATGTCTGTGCTGGGTGCCGGAAACTGCGTGATGCCAAACATGTGCCGAAGTAAACCCCATTGCCAACGCGAAAAGCAATGGTGATCAGTGGGTGGATGATGGACTTACGCACGCACACTTCTGTCAGCCAGTTGAGCGAGCGAAGGTCCAAGGCGAACAGGTTTTTTGAGTTTTTGCACTTTAATTTTAAAAAAACCAATTACATAATTCTAAACTGCAATTTTTATTTTTAAATTTTAGGAGAGGCGCAAAGTTCAGATGAGTTAGCAATGGGCTCGCGAGAAAACATGGCCTCAGCGAAAGTCCGCATTGATGTACGTGTCGTACAAAACTACATGAACATAAGCGAAGAAGAAAGAAACAAAATTTGCAACGAGGCATGCGGCAATGCAAAAGCAACAAAAAAAGTAAGCGTAAAGATTACAACGAAAAACCATTTCACATCTTACAGGCGCTTTATCGCGCGCAAACAAAGCGCTTCATGAACGTCCGCACTCTTCAAGGACTGGCACAAAACAATTGTCGTGGGTACTTATGTGGTTTAGACCACATAAAATTTTTTTTGTTTTTATTGCATTATAAACATGCTTCCAGGGGTTTTCGGTGTCGCTAAGCGCGAATTTGAACTCAGATTAATAAAATTTCGGACCCATAAGCCCGAGTTCGAACATTTTTCGAATTTAATTTTTTCAAAAAATAATTGTTTTTTGCCGTCGCCTTCAGTTCGGGGTTAGGGGTTCGAAATTTTATTAATCTGAGTTCAAATTCGTGCTTAGCGACCCCGAAAACCCCTGGAATCATGTTTATAATGTCTTATAAAAATCTTTTTTATGTGGTCTAAACCACATAAGTAACTTGTCGTGCGCTGTGGATCACTCTCCGAGCAAGAAGCGCCGCACCGGAATCGCCATTCTACGACGAACTGCTTATGCGCTACTTGGACGATGATCTGGCCATATTCGCGTCACCGCGACAAACCACATCAATTACTCGGTCGTTGGCTTGTGAATTTCCAGGTTAATAAGAATTTATTTCTTTCAAATTTGACTGTTTTGCTTAGGAGGTTAATCATGCAGAAGAAGAATCAGCTGTGTCAATTCAAGAGGGACGACAGCCACCATCTCAACCGTTGGCAGTCACCGCAGAAATAGATGCCAGCATCGCGCGTGAGAAGGCTGACATTATGGCATTTCTGGACAGCGATTACGAGGATGAGCAATTTACGGAGACATTGTCGCGCTACTATGGGCGTATTGGACATTTGATTGGGTTCAATGTTCCTCCAAGAATAGAAATAGAAGAGCAGATAAAGGAGGCAGCAGCAATGGAAGAAGCGGAAGCGAGTCTCAATGAGAGCGGAATTTATGTTGTGCCAAATGATGAAAACCTCGATCCTTTTTGAATTTTTTTAATGAATTATTTTCATTTTACCGAATTTTGTGCATTTTTATGGTTTTTATTATTTATTTTTTGCTGAATTTTGTCATTTCTTCGATTTTCGTGCATTTTTGTGATTTTAAAAAAATTTGAGCGATTTTTTGTTGTTCTTTTTTCCGTTTTTTGTTGCACAGTACGAGTTGGGTAATTTAGTACGAGTTGGGAATCTTAGTACGAGTTGGGAAACTTAGTACGAGTTGGGAATCTTAGTACGAGTCGGGGTACCAGTACGAGTTGGGGCAGTACGAGTTGGCCTAGTACGAGTTGGGTGTCGTCCGCTCTAAATACGTAGTGAATCATAAAACAAATCTTAAGATAAAAAAATATGTTGCTCCCGTGCAAGACTATCAGAGCTGGCAAGTTTTGAAACTTGTCATTTTATCTGAGTAGGGATTTTATCGGGTAGGGATTTTGTCATTTTCAAGGTTAGTAGGGATTTTGTCATTTTTTGCTGGGTAGGGATTTTGTCAATTTTTGCTGAGTAGGGATTTTGTCATGTAGGGATTTTGTCGGCACACGAAATATTTTTGTATAGAATTAATTAAAAACACCTAAGGCATTTAAAATGGCCAATTTTCAGCGAAAATCTGTATAAATCTTTTTTTTTTTTTTTGTCTTTTTTTCGCGGCGCTCTTTTTCTAAAGACTTTTAGGAGAAATGGGCCCGATGGTGCCGATAGGCGCCGCCGGGAAAAATTTTGAAAATTTGGATGGGCCTGTTAACAGATTTTGTCCAAAAAATTATAGATTTTTTCGATTTTGAGCCAAATTTTTTTAAGAAAAAAATAGGTTTTTTTGTGGCGCCGGCGATGTCGATAGGCAGCGCCGGGCGAATTTTGAAATTTAAGGTCTATTTTGTAACAGAGTTTCACCAAAAAATTTATGAATTTCTGATAAATTTTTATTTTTTTTCTTGTTTTTTGTAAATTTTCATGATTTAGTCAAAAAATTGAATTTTTATTCAAAAAAAGGAAAATTGGGTTCAATACGTCTATAAATTATGCCAAGGATGATTGATTTTAATGGGTATTTTTGGTAATCCTATTAATCATATAAAAATAAATGAAAAAGGAAGCAGTCAACTGGTCTCGAACTCATAAAAAAGTGTTATCAGTGTTGAAGCAACAACCACTAAACCACAAATATAGAAGAAAACATGAGTAAAATTTATATTTCATTAAAATTTGTCAAGATGGTTAAAAAAATCAAATTTTGTATAAATGCTTTGCCTTTTCCCCCACAAAAATGTCATTCTTAGGGGTGTATATTTAAGCCCGACCCCGAGTCGGGGTTGAGGGTCGGGGTTGGAAGCGTCGGGGTCGGGGTTTACCCCGAAAATGGCCAAAAAAGTCGGGGTTCGGGGTCGGGGCGGGGTCGCAACCCTAGATCAAATCACTACTTCATGGTGACCTGAAAACCCTAAGATGGCTTGAATTAACGAACACTCATAGAACCACCAACCAAAGGCATTTTTGTAACAAATTTTGTGCTCTTTCTGTCCGTCATATTCATTTTCTACGGAAGTACCAAAGCTAAGCTTAATTGTATTTTTCTGATTTTTTATTGCTCAACTCAAAAAGTTACAGTATTCTGAATCATCCATATTTCAAACTGTTAGGTAAACTGCAACTTAAAAATGACCTATTTTGAAAAAGAAAGGGGGCTGACGAAGTAAATGAAAAATGGTTGCTGAATTAACCTATTTTCCAAGTGATCGAAGCATACCTTAAATAGGGGATCATTGAAAAAGAAGGGCTTCGTAAAAGCAAAAAGAAGTTTGAAATTTTCAAAATGAATGAAATGGTCAATAGACAATTTTTCGTAAGATTCTTTTAAAAACTTAGTCAATTTCTTAAAGAAATTTTAAAAAAAAAGTAAAAAAGTTGGCTACCACCATATGTGTTAATGGGGTCAACCCACTAAATAAAATAATTTTAGTTGTATTTTCTTTTCACATCACATTTTTAGGCGGCGCGCTTTTAAAAAACTTTTTCGGGAAGAGGGGGGAGGGCGGGTGGCCGGCGGTACGGATGGCGCAGCCGTGGAAATTTAGAAATTTTAAGCATTTCCTAATAGATTTAGTCCAAAAAATGAAAATTTCAAAAATGCAAAGTGAAACAACAAAACATTTTTTAGTCGTGGCATCACTGTAAACGTTCAGTTGGCTGTGCAGTAGAAGCTACCGAAACATGCGTGGCACCTGTGCTGCAGTCGGAAGCTGGTCGCTTCGCGAAGGCGCATGCATTGACATACAAAAATTGATCCGGTTGATAAAATGCCTTTTTTGACCCTAAATCTTATTTTTTGTCATTGATGTTCTTTATTTTAAAAATTTTTGGTCCTGTCCTAGAGCCACATTAGCTTTTCCACCTACTAGGATCTTCATTCCTTCAGTTAGAGAATACAATTAGAGTAGCACGGGACCGGGATTTTTGACAAAAACCGGGACCGGGACTTACCGGGACTAGAAAAGTCGGGACCGGGACCGGGACCTCGATTTTCGTCCGGGACCGGGACCGCAAGAAAAGCCGGGACCGGGACCAACCGGGAATTTTCCCAAGAGAAAATTTTTTTGAAAAATTTTAAAAATTTTCGTGAATTTTGTTACGAAAATTACCTAAATTCAAAAAGGTACCCATAAAATTTTTTGGAAAACATCCATCATAGGTCCCAGACTCAAAATCGCATAAAAACACTCTTTATAGGTTTTCTTAGATGCTGAAAACGGTGCTAGGTCGTTCCACAAAAAAGCTCAGTGTGGGCGTTCCACAAAAAAGCTCAGTGGTCGATAAAATTAAATAAATAAATTTAATTATTCAATTCACAAAACACGGTGCCGTCCGGTTAACACTAATGTACGGCGGGACGCAAGTAATTTGCAAAATTTTAATTTTTCAATTTTTCACATCACTTCTCGCCAATTTTCTCCATTTGTAGTAGACCTAGCCTGACGCCATTGATACCATTTTGTAGAGCTCATCTAGCTGTACAAAAAAGCCGCTGGTACCGGCAAGCTTAGCTTGAGTTAGCCATCGACAGGATCGGGGGCGAGGCTGAGAGTTCTCCGGCAGATGTGCCCGATCCATGACGGGCTCCAAGTGAATGGATCAAGAACCGGACCCGGCCTGGGAGATAGCCCTTGAAAAACTGAACAAAAAATTGTTCTTAACCGGGCCGGTCCGGGTTCCGGATTAGGCACTTTTGGTGCCCCGAAGTGGTGCGTTAGGCTTCCGGAAAATGACCAATCAATCACTGAGCTTTTTGTGGATCGCCCACACTGAGCTTTTTTTGTGGAACGCCCACACTGAGCTTTTTTGTGGAACGACTCACCACGGCTGAAAACGCCTAAGCCATCAAAAAAACTGCGCGGCAAAGCGTTTAAACCGGTTTTTGAACCGGTTTAAATCACGAAAATTTGCCTCAAAAATCAGCCAAAAAATCAATTTTAAATAAAAAATTTTGAACAAATTTGGTATCATTCGAAAGCTCTTAACGAGTTAAGTCTAAAAATCAAGGAATTAAGTCGAACCGACGCATGTTATGGGTCCTCAAAATCGTTAAAACTATTTTTAAACCAGTAGTCAAAAAAATGGGAAAAGAACGTCAAATATAAAAGTTTAATTTAGCTTATTGCGCTAAAAAACCGCCGCACACTCGACTACGGCGGCCAGTAGGTGGGGCGAGACTACGGACTACGGAAGAAGTCCGCGCGTGATCCGCAGGCGGTTGACTGATTGGCGGGGGCCCTTCGGGCCCCCGCAGTCAACCGCCTGTGGCGCTCGTCAGACGTCTTCCTCCGCCCTCCGTCTCGCCCCACTACTTGCTCCGTCTTCGCATGCTCCCTTTTGCGAAATTTTGCTTTAAATTGTTATTCCCCGCTTATTATTTTTTGGTACTGAAGTGTCCATTTTCACTGGGACTCAGTTGTCCAAGTGTTTAGATGGCATCGGTTCGACTTATTTCCTTGATTTTTAGACTTAGCCCGTCAAGAGCTTTCGAATGATACCTAATTTGTCTGAATTTGATCTTTTTAAAAGGTCAGGAGCCCCCCCTTTTCACTCAAATTTTCGAGTTTTAAACCGGTTTAAAAACCGGTTTAAACGCTTTGCCGCGCAGTTTTTTTGACGGTTTAGGCGTTTTCAGCACCTAAGAAAACCTATAAAAGTGTTTTTATGCAATTTTGAGTCTGGGACCTATGATGGATATTTACCAATTTTTTAAATTTTCTTTTAGGGGAGGAATTCGAACAATTTTCTATTATTCTCTGGAAAGTTTTTAAAAATTTTCATTTCGGGGGGGGGGGGGAATCTGGAATCTTGGAATTTTCTGGGTCCCAAAATTCTGGATTTTTTAATAAATTAACAATTTCTTAATTTTTTGCTTTTAAATCGCTGTTTTTGTGGCGCTGTTTTCTAAAAAACTTTTGGGAACATTGGTGAGGGGGCGGCAGGGTCCGGCGGTGCCGATAGGCGCCGCCGGAAAAATTTTGAAATTTTGAGTGAAATATGTTAACAGAATTTGTAAAATGACCAATATTTGGTTAATTTGTTACTGTTTAAAAATTAAATAAAAATAAACTAGGAATATTTTATTTATTAATTAAAATTTCAATTAAAAAAATGGTAAAGAAAATATAAAAAATATTCTGTTCAAGTGGGGAATTGAACCCAAGCGAATAAACAATGAAAGTCGGAAGGTTTAGCCACTAGACCAGATAACAATGTGAAAAAAAGGCAATAAATAAAATAAATAATTAATTTTTTTCTCAAAGATTTCTCCTTCTCACCAATTCCCTTCTCTTTTCTCACCCAGACCCCCATTCTTACCAGTGCTTATTTAGTCCCGCCGGGACCGGGACTGGCAAAACCGGGACCGGGATTTCCATTTTTTCAAAAACCGGGACCGGGACATGAAAAAACCGGGATTTCCCGACCCGGTGCCGGTCCCGTGCTACTCTAAATACAATTTTAAAGTTTTAGGTTTCTTAATTCTGATTGAATTAAGTTCAAAAAATTTTCGGTTTTTTCGTTTAGTTTCGTAGTAAAATGGTTATTTTTTCGTTTTCGTGTTTCGTTTTCGTCCGTCAAAATGTTTTCGTTTCGTGTTTCGTTTTCGGTTTTCAAAATATTTTTTTCGTTTCGTGTTTCTTTTTCGTATCGAATGCACTTTTTCGTTTTGTTTTCGTATACGAAAATTTTTTTTTTGTGATTTTCGCACAGCTCTGGTCCGGGTACCCGGGTACCAAAAATACACTGGTAAGAATGGGGGTCAGTGTCAAAATGTTGACAAAATTGGAGGAAATTTTTTTTTTAAATTTAATTAATATTTACTTTAGAAAAATATTAATTTGTTGCTCAATAAAAAATTGGGCAATTAATAAAGCGTTTATTTGTAAAACATTATATTTTTCATGCTTTTAAAAGTATGCTTTTATTTTCATGAAAATTTTTTTTGAAAAATCGGTTTTTTATGAATTTTTCAATACCCGGTTTACCGCGTACCCGACCCGGTACCGGTTTTTCAGTACCCGGTAATACCCGGGCCCGGTTTTTGCCCAAATATTCGGGCCCGTACAGCCCTAGTTTAAATGAGTTTATTTGGTTGTACTAAATTTTCTCAAAATATTTTTTGTTAATCACTTTTAAATTCGGAATCTGTCACCGCAACCCAGAGAAAGACTCTTTTAGAATGCAATTTTGAGTTTGGGAATAATGACTAATATTTGCCAGGGTGCTATGAAGTTACTCAAAAACATCAAAATAAAGATTTTTTCATATAACTTAGCTAAAAATCAACCATATTTTAACTGTTAATGTCATTCGGTAGCCCTAAGTGTTTTCTATTATCTTGCAAAATTTAATTTTTCGTAATTTGATTCATTTTTGGTGAACTTATTTTATTTTGATGGTTTTTGAGTAACGACCCGGCACCTTTGCAAGCAAGTTCAATTTTGTACTTTTCTCAATCACGGACCCGGAATTATAACAAAACAATTAGTGCTTCTTGTGATACTAATGTTGTGCAGCTTTTTATTTTACAATAGTTAAGTCCAAAAAATGCAAAATACTGATCAAATCTTTGATCAGTGATCCGTCTGCTTCTATGTGCCATTTCAGCAACACTTGACAATTTGAAGCCATTCGGCTGCCGTCCCGGGAAAACTTTCGCCGCGACGTACAGAGAAAATGCCATTTGCAGAGCTTCGCGGATGAGCTGAACTGATGTGTGGCAAAAATGAAGGATCTGTCATTAAAAACAAAGAAAAATTTAAAAAAATTTATAAACAAACAACCAGCAATTTGTTGCCGATATTCCATGTTGTGTTGGAGAATACCAAGCAAACTCTGATCTTGACGATGGCATGTCAAATTTGGTCCAATTAGTGTGTAAAGGCATGGTTTAGTCTGTCCAATTGGCACCATACAGTCAGGCTCGGCGGCACAAAGCAATGCCATGGAATTCAATTAGGAATGATTAAAAATATTAAAATTTATGCCAAACACAGGTGGGCAACAGAGTTTAATAGAATTACGACACCCGAAATTAATTCAAGCCTCGGATTCCCACTCACGACTAGGAGAAAAATTCGAAACTTTTCGTAGATATCTTTCAAATAAAAAAAACTTTGCCAATTCAAAAATGGTTTTTGGTGGTTTTTATCTTTTAAAAACAAAATCAGAAACCCATAATTATCATTTTTAATTAGTCCAAAAGTTTGCTTGCTCAAGTATTGAAGACCAATTAGTAATTTAAATTATACCATTTCATCAGTTGCCGCGTCTGTTCCGTTTTATGAGGAATGACAAAGTTGGATTCGAACTGTGGCGGATCATTTCCAGACAATTTATACGTTTTGTTGGGCTCAAAATTGGTGTACAATGGCAAATATTCGTACATCCCTGGCAAATGAAAGGGTTTTTAGCTTTAAATTATAAAAAAATGACATGGTATAACTGAAGAGAATCCTCATTTTAATATATGAATGGGTTGGGTTGACTTTGTTTTTTGGGAAAATTGAAATTTTTTGTGAATTTTTGACAAAAATCCTTAAAAATTGGCACTTTTGGACAAATATTAAAAAAAAATCACACATTAATTTATAAAATTTTAAAAACTGAGCCTATAATCCTCATCGGAGTCCCTTAATCTCGTGTGTTTTCATAATCAGACTCACAAAATGCTAACCAATGAGAAGAATAAAATTTTCAAATATTAACATTTTACCCGGATGTGTCGCAAATGGGTACTGACTTAAATTTATTTTTCAAAATTAAATTAAATTTAAATATTTTTAATTTTCACTCTTACATCCTGGCATTTGAATTGGGCCAATTTTGCCTCTTTGAAGCGGCTTCAAAAGTTTCGCCAAATTGGCACTGCCAAAGAAAATTGATGTGTCCACCCAAATGACAGTGTCATATTCCGATAAAACATCCTTTAAAATTTGTTAGAATTTTTGAAAATTTTTATTACCGCCATCACAAAAATTTTCCACGCTTAACTTTTCGGATGGCGCACTCGGCCAACAACCATTTGGGAAAAATTGAAAATGCGCAATTCCAATTCACAGACCGAATTCAGCTCATCCAACTTAATGGTTGTGAGGGGTCAATGACAATTAGTAAAAAATTGAATTTTTTTTTTCTTTAAAAATTAAATCCACGCCCTTATTGACAACTTAATTAATTACCCATTCTTTATTTTGTCTGACACTTTCCAAGTCGTAAAATATTATTTTTTGCTTGCAGCCAAATGTTTGCTTAATGCTTGCTATTAGTACGCGAAGTGTTCGGAAATAAGCGTTGTTGGCGGCCGTTACGAACACAAATTTTGAATGGTCAGGGAATTTGACTTGTAAAATTTAGTAAATTATTATTAAAATATTAAGTAAATTCTTTTTTAAATTATTTGGCTTGAATTTTGAAAAATCAAATGAAATATTAATTTAAAAAAAGATTAGCAATGATAGCAGTCGAAATGGATTATTAAATAAAATAAATAAATGCTTGAAACATTATCATTAGTTTAAATTATTGAAACTTAATTGTTTTTATTTAATTTTTAATCCATGCACCTTAATCTTTTCTTTGATTGCGTATTTATCCGACAGTTTGTACCGTTCCAAATGCCACGCAAATGAACAATCGAATTTTTTGCCACGAACTATCCGAGAATCTTTCAGTTTCAGTGTGTATGCCATCTAAGAATTTCAACATTTGACTTGGCCAACGCTTAATGCTCAGAGTTGTAGGGACATTTGCTTGGGGAAATCGGAATATGCTGGATTTCAGTCCTTTTGAAAATTATTTTAGATAAAACATTTTACAGCATAATATTTACTCATATTTGTTAATTGAAATACAGGAATTCCTCCGGGAGACCGTCCCAATTAAGGAATATGCTTTTTTAAATATTCAATTAAACAATTTTTACTTTTTCACCATCGCATTCATCTGACACTGTGCTTACAATTCCCGAAGTAAAATTTGATTTTCCCTGAAAAACCATTAAATTAGGTATATTCATAAATTAATTAATTTTAGAATTAGCAGATAATGAATTTTGTATTTTAAGAATTTCCGTTTTCGGTGTCCATTTGCTTTAATTTGCATCTGTTAATTACCCCAAAAGATATTCCTTATGCCAAATGAAAGCACAATCACACCTCAAATGGCATTTTGTTGTCCATTTGCTTCACAATCGGAATGCCAAACAACAACATTTGGCCTTGGACCTAAAAAAACAACAAATAATCTGAAGCTGGGTTTTATATATAATTGAAAAAAATTACGAAAAGGAAAAAATTATTTTTCCAAATTGACGTTGATATATAATATAACGTATATATAACAAAAAAGAAAGACCTATAATTAGTGAAAATAAAATTTAGAAAATTCAAAATATAATTTATTAGGATTCTTTGGCAGTGCCAATTTGGCGAAACTTTTGAAGCCGCTTCAAAGAGGCAAAATTGGCCCAATTCAAATGCCAGGCTGTAAGAGTGAAAATTAAAAATATTTAAATTTAATTTAATTTTGAAAAATAAATTTAAGTCAGTACCCATTTGCGACACATCCGGGTAAAATGTAATATTTGAAAATTTTATTCTTCTCATTGGTTAGCATTTTGTGAGTCTGATTATGAAAACACACGAGATTAAGGGACTCCGATGAGGATTATAGGCTCAGTTTTTAAAATTTTATAAATTAATGTGTGATTTTTTTTTAATATTTGTCCAAAAGTGCCAATTTTTAAGGATTTTTGTCAAAAATTCACAAAAAATTTCAATTTTCCCAAAAAACAAAGTCAACCAACCCATTCATATATTAAAATGAGGATTCTCTTCAGTTATACCATGTCATTTTTTTATAATTTAAAGCTAAAAACCCTTTCATTTGCCAGGGATGTACGAATATTTGCCATTGTACACCAATTTTGAGCCCAACAAAACGTATAAATTGTCTGGAAATGATCCGCCACAGTTCGAATTTGTGAATAAAGGTCAATAAATAATTTACATATTGGAGGCCCGAATATTTTCTTTGTCCACAACCCTTTATGGTCCACGGGCTAAAAACAGGAAGATAATCCTTGGCAAAATTAGCCTATCAGTGTTTACGAACCTTTTCTGTTGCTACTGGCTACCTTTAATTGTATAGGATTCGCCATTAGATTATGCGCTCGCGATTCAAATTGCCCTTTAAAGTCTTGGAGTAAAAACTCGCAATATTTAACCCCTAAAAATCATATAGATCAACAATTTCGAAATATTATGCTGGCTTTTGTGGCAATTTGACACTATAAAAGTGATTTTGTTTATTTTAGAACCTTAGCGTCTGAGTAATCAGGTAAAGTTAAATCCTAAATTATGATTAAATTTGAGAATAAAGGTCAATAAATAATTTACATATTGGAGGCCCGAATATCTTCTTTGTACACCACAACCCTTTATGGTCCACGGGCTAAAAACAGGAAGATAATCCTTGGCAAAATTAGCCTATCAGTGTTTACGAACCTTTTCTGTTGCTACTGGCTACCTTTAATTGTATAGGATTCGCCATTAGATTATGCGCTCGCGATTCAAATTGCCCTCTAAAGTCTTGGAGTAAAAACTCGCAATATTTAACCCCTAAAAATCATATAGATTGGTTTTTCAAGCCTTACGCAACAATTTCGAAATATTATGCTGGCTTTTGTGGCAATTTGACACTATAAAAGTGATTTTGTTTATTTTAGAACCTTAGCGTCTGAGTAATCAGGTAAAGTTAAATCCTAAATTATGATTAAATTTGAGAATTAAGGTCAATAAATAATTTACATATTGGAGGCCCGAATATTTTCTTTGTACACCACAACCCTTTATGGTCCACGGGCTAAAAACAGGAAGATAATCCTTGGCAAAATTAGCCTATCAGTGTTTACGAACCTTTTCTGTTGCTACTGGCTACCTTTAATTGTATAGGATTCGCTATTAGATTATGCGCTCGCGATTCAAATTGCCCTCTAAAGTCTTGGAGTAAAAACTCGCAATATTTAACCCCTAAAAATCATATAGATTGGTTTTTCAAGCCTTACGCAACAATTTCGAAATATTATGCAGGCTTTTGTGGCAATTCGACATTATAAAAGTGATTTTGTTTATTTTAGAACCTTAGCGTCTGAGTAATCAGGTAAAATTAAATCCTATATTATGATTAAATTTGTGAATAAAGGTCAATAAATAATTTACATATTGGAGGCCCGAATATTTTCTTTGTACACCACAACCCTTTATGGTCCACGGGCTAAAAACAGGAAGATAATCCTTGGCAAAATTAGCCTATCAGTGTTTACGAACCTTTTCTGTTGCTACTGGCTACCTTTAATTGTATAGGATTCGCCATTAGATTATGCGCTCGCGATTCAAATTGCCCTCTAAAGTCTTGGAGTAAAAACTCGCAATATTTAACCCCTAAAAATCATATAGATTGGTTTTTCAAGCCTTACGCAACAATTTCGAAATATTATGCAGGCTTTTGTGGCAATTCGACATTATAAAAGTGATTTTGTTTATTTTAGAACCTTAGCGTCTGAGTAATCAGGTAAAGTTAAATCCTAAATTATGATTAAATTTGAGAATTAAGGTCAATAAATAATTTACATATTGGAGGCCCGAATATTTTCTTTGTACACCACAACCCTTTATGGTCCACGGGCTAAAAACAGGAAGATAATCCTTGGCAAAATTAGCCTATCAGTGTTTACGAACCTTTTCTGTTGCTACTGGCTACCTTTAATTGTATAGGATTCGCCATTAGATTATGCGCTCGCGATTCAAATTGCCCTCTAAAGTCTTGGAGTAAAAACTCGCAATATTTAACCCCTAAAAATCATATAGATTGGTTTTTCAAGCCTTACGCAACAATTTCGAAATATTTTGCTGGCTTTTGTGGCAATTCGACACTATAAAAGTGATTTTGTTTATTTTAGAACCTTAGCGTCTGAGTAATCAGGTAAAGTTAAATCCTAAATTATGATTAAATTTGTGAATAAAGGTCAATAAATAATTTACATATTGGAGGCCCGAATATTTTCTTTGTACACCACAACCCTTTATGGTCCACGGGCTAAAAACAGGAAGATAATCCTTGGCAAAATTAGCCTATCAGTGTTTACGAACCTTTTCTGTTGCTACTGGCTACCTTTAATTGTATAGGATTCGCCATTAGATTATGCGCTCGCGATTCAAATTGCCCTCTAAAGTCTTGGAGTAAAAACTCGCAATATTTAACCCCTAAAAATCATATAGATTGGTTTTTCAAGCCTTACGCAACAATTTCGAAATATTATGCTGGCTTTTGTGGCAATTCGACACTATAAAAGTGATTTTGTTTATTTTAGAACCTTAGCGTCTGAGTAATCAGGTAAAATTAAATCCTAAATTATGATTAAATTTGTGAATAAAGGTCAATAAATAATTTACATATTGGAGGCCCGAATATCTTCTTTGTACACCACAACCCTTTATGGTCCACGGGCGAAAAACAGGAAGATAATCCTTGGCAAAATTAGCCTATCAATGTTTACGAACCTTTTCTGTTGCTACTGGCTACCTTTAATTGTATAGGATTCGCCATTAGATTATGCGCTCGCGATTCAAATTGCCCTCTAAAGTCTTGGAGTAAAAACTTGCAATATTTAACCCCTAAAAATCATATAGATTGGTTTTTCAAGCCTTACGCAACAATTTCGAAATATTTTGCTGGCTTTTGTGGCAATTCGACACTATAAAAGTGATTTTGTTTATTTTAGAACCTTAGCGTCTGAGTAATCAGGTAAAGTTAAATCCTAAATTATGATTAAATTTGTGAATAAAGGTCAATAAATAATTTACATATTGGAGGCCCGAATATTTTCTTTGTACACCACAACCCTTTATGGTCCACGGGCTAAAAACAGGAAGATAATCCTTGGCAAAATTAGCCTATCAGTATTTACGAACCTTTTCTGTTGCTACTGGCTACCTTTAATTGTATAGGATTCGCCATTAGATTATGCGCTCGCGATTCAAATTGCCCTCTAAAGTCTTGGAGTAAAAACTCGCAATATTTAACCCCTAAAAATCATATAGATTGGTTTTTCAAGCCTTACGCAACAATTTCGAAATATTTTGCTGGCTTTTGTGGCAATTCGACACTATAAAAGTGATTTTGTTTATTTTAGAACCTTAGCGTCTGAGTAATCAGGTAAAGTTAAATCCTAAATTATGATTAAATTTGTGAATAAAGGTCAATAAATAATTTACATATTGGAGGCCCGAATATTTTCTTTGTACACCACAACCCTTTATGGTCCACGGGCTAAAAACAGGAAGATAATCCTTGGCAAAATTAGCCTATCAGTGTTTACGAACCTTTTCTGTTGCTACTGGCTACCTTTAATTGTATAGGATTCGCCATTAGATTATGCGCTCGCGATTCAAATTGCCCTCTAAAGTCTTGGAGTAAAAACTCGCAATATTTAACCCCTAAAAATCATATAGATTGGTTTTTCAAGCCTTACGCAACAATTTCGAAATATTATGCTGGCTTTTGTGGCAATTCGACATTATAAAAGTGATTTTGTTTATTTTAGAACCTTAGCGTCTGAGTAATCAGGTAAAATTAAATCCTATATTATGATTAAATTTGTGAATAAAGGTCAATAAATAATTTACATATTGGAGACCCGAATATCTTCTTTGTACACCACAACCCTTTATGGTCCACGGGCGAAAAACAGGAAGATAATCCTTGGCAAAATTAGCCTATCAATGTTTACGAACCTTTTCTGTTGCTACTGGCTACCTTTAATTGTATAGGATTCGCCATTAGATTATGCGCTCGCGATTCAAATTGCCCTCTAAAGTCTTGGAGTAAAAACTTGCAATATTTAACCCCTAAAAATCATATAGATTGGTTTTTCAAGCCTTACGCAACAATTTCGAAATATTATGCAGGCTTTTGTGGCAATTCGACATTATAAAAGTGATTTTGTTTATTTTAGAACCTTAGCGTCTGAGTAATCAGGTAAAGTTAAATCCTAAATTATGATTAAATTTGTGAATAAAGGTCAATAAATAATTTACATATTGGAGGCCCGAATATTTTCTTTGTACACCACAACCCTTTATGGTCCACGGGCTAAAAACAGGAAGATAATCCTTGGCAAAATTAGCCTATCAGTGTTTACGAACCTTTTCTGTTGCTACTGGCTACCTTTAATTGTATAGGATTCGCCATTAGATTATGCGCTCGCGATTCAAATTGCCCTCTAAAGTCTTGGAGTAAAAACTCGCAATATTTAACCCCTAAAAATCATATAGATTGGTTTTTCAAGCCTTACGCAACAATTTCGAAATATTATGCTGGCTTTTGTGGCAATTCGACACTTATAAAAGTGATTTTGTTTATTTTAGAACCTTAGCGTCTGAGTAATCAGGTAAAATTAAATCCTATATTATGATTAAAATTGTGCATAAAGGTCAATAAATAATTTACATATTGGTCCACGGGCTAAAAACGGAGATAATCCTTGGCAAAATTAGCCTATCATGTATTACGAACCTTTTCTGTTGCTACTGGCTACCTTTAATTCGATAGGATTCGCTATTAGATTATGAGCTCGATATTCAAATTGCCCTCTAAAGTCTTGGAGTCAAACTCGCAATATTTAAACACTAAAAATCAAATAGATTTGTTTCTCTAGCCTTACGCAACCATTTCGAAATATTAGCCAGCATTTGTGGCAATTCTGACACTATAAAAGTGATTTTGTTTATTTTAGAACCTTAGCGTCTGAGTAATCAGGTAAAATTAATCCTATATTATGATTAAATTTGTGAATAAAGGTCAATAAATAATTTACATATTGGAGGCCCGAATATCTTTCTTTGTACACCACAACCCTTTATGGTCCCCGGGCAAAAAAAAAATTTAATTTTTCATTAAATTTTTTTTGTTCCCATTTGATTTTTGTTAATTGCCCTTAAAATTTGGGTTTTTTAAATTTTAAACCCAAAAAAAGGTTTTAACCTAAAAAATTAATTTTTTTTTAAAAATTTTAAAAGGTTTTTTTTGACCAAAATTATTAAAAAAAATTTTTGAAAATTAAATTTAAAAATTTTTTTAGGCAAATTTTTTAAAACCCTTTTTTGGGTAAAAAAATTTTAAATTAAAAAAAAATTTTTATCTTTTTTTTTCCCTTTTAGGCCCTTTAAATTTTTTTTTGGATTCCTAAATATTTTAAACTTGGGTTTTTCAAAATTTTAAACCCCAAAATTTAAAATTTATTTTTTAAAAATTTTAATATTAGGGTTTTTTTTTTAACCCACTTTAGGAGGGAAAAAAATTAATTGAAAAAATAAATAAAAATTTTTTTGGGGCTATTTTTAAAACCCCTTTATCCCAAACAAATTTTTCCCGGGAAAAACCCAATTTTTCAAAATTTCTTAATTTTTTTTTAGCATTTAATTTTTGGTTTGGGAAAATTCCTTTTTTTAAATTTTAAAAAAAAAAATTTTAAAATTTTAAAATTTAAAAATTTTAAAAATTTAAAATTTAGGGTTTTTTTTTTAACCAAAATTTATTTAAAAAAATAATTTGGAAATTTTAAAAATTTTAAATTTTTTTGGCCCTTTTTTTTGGGCCCAAATTTTGCCCCAAAAAAACCCCCGGAAAAAAGAAATATTTAAAATTTTTTTTAAATTTTTTTTTAAACCCAATTTGGGAAATTTTGTTTTGGGTTTGGATTAAATGTTTTTAAATTTAAAATAAAAATTAAAAACCCCAAAATTTAAATTTTTTTTTTAAAAATTTCAATTAGGGTTTTTTTTTTAACCAAAATTATTTTTTAAAACAAATTTTAAAATTTAAATAAAATTTTAAATTTTTTTGGGAAAAAATTTATGGACCCAAATTTTATTTTAGAACCTTAGCGTCTGAGTAATCAGGTACAATTAAATCCTAATTTATGATTAAATTGTGCATAAAGGTCAATAAATAATTTACATATTGGAGGCCCGAATATTTTCTTTGTACACCACAAACCTTTATGGTCCACGGGCTAAAAACAGGAAGATAATCCTTGGCAAATTAGCCTATCAGTGTTTACGAACCTTTTCTGTTGCTACTGGCTACCTTTAATTGTATAGGATTCGCTATTAGATTATGCGCTCGCGATTCAAATTGCCCTCTAAAGTCTTGGAGTAAAAACTCGCAATATTTAACCCCTAAAAATCATATAGATTGGTTTTTCAAGCCTTACGCAACAATTTCGAAATATTATGCTGGCTTTTGTGGCAATTTGACACTATAAAAGTGATTTTGTTTATTTTAGAACCTTAGCGTCTGAGTAATCAGGTAAAATTAAATCCTATATTATGATTAAATTTGTGAATAAAGGTCAATAAATAATTTACATATTGGAGGCCCGAATATTTTCTTTGTACACCACAACCCTTTATGGTCCACGGGCTAAAAACAGGAAGATAATCCTTGGCAAAATTAGCCTATCAGTGTTTACGAACCTTTTCTGTTGCTACTGGCTACCTTTAATTGTATAGGATTCGCCATTAGATTATGCGCTCGCGATTCAAATTGCCCTCTAAAGTCTTGGAGTAAAAACTCGCAATATTTAACCCCTAAAAATCATATAGATTGGTTTTTCAAGCCTTACGCAACAATTTCGAAATATTATGCTGGCTTTTGTGGCAATTCGACATTATAAAAGTGATTTTGTTTATTTTAGAACCTTAGCGTCTGAGTAATCAGGTAAAATTAAATCCTATATTATGATTAAATTTGTGAATAAAGGTCAATAAATAATTTACATATTGGAGGCCCGAATATTTTCTTTGTACACCACAACCCTTTATGGTCCACGGGCTAAAAACAGGAAGATAATCCTTGGCAAAATTAGCCTATCAGTGTTTACGAACCTTTTCTGTTGCTACTGGCTACCTTTAATTGTATAGGATTCGCCATTAGATTATGCGCTCGCGATTCAAATTGCCCTCTAAAGTCTTGGAGTAAAAACTCGCAATATTTAACCCCTAAAAATCATATAGATTGGTTTTTCAAGCCTTACGCAACAATTTCGAAATATTATGCTGGCTTTTGTGGCAATTCGACACTATAAAAGTGATTTTGTTTATTTTAGAACCTTAGCGTCTGAGTAATCAGGTAAAATTAAATCCTAAATTATGATTAAATTTGTGAATAAAGGTCAATAAATAATTTACATATTGGAGGCCCGAATATTTTCTTTGTACACCACAACCCTTTATGGTCCACGGGCTAAAAACAGGAAGATAATCCTTGGCAAAATTAGCCTATCAGTGTTTACGAACCTTTTCTGTTGCTACTGGCTACCTTTAATTGTATAGGATTCGCCATTAGATTATGCGCTCGCGATTCAAATTGCCCTCTAAAGTCTTGGAGTAAAAACTCGCAATATTTAACCCCTAAAAATCATATAGATTGGTTTTTCAAGCCTTACGCAACAATTTCGAAATATTATGCTGGCTTTTGTGGCAATTCGACACTATAAAAGTGATTTTGTTTATTTTAGAACCTTAGCGTCTGAGTAATCAGGTAAAATTAAATCCTATATTATGATTAAATTTGTGAATAAAGGTCAATAAATAATTTACATATTGGAGGCCCGAATATTTTCTTTGTACACCACAACCCTTTATGGTCCACGGGCGAAAAACAGGAAGATAATCCTTGGCAAAATTAGCCTATCAATGTTTACGAACCTTTTCTGTTGCTACTGGCTACCTTTAATTGTATAGGATTCGCCATTAGATTATGCGCTCGCGATTCAAATTGCCCTCTAAAGTCTTGGAGTAAAAACTTGCAATATTTAACCCCTAAAAATCATATAGATTGGTTTTTCAAGCCTTACGCAACAATTTCGAAATATTTTGCTGGCTTTTGTGGCAATTCGACACTATAAAAGTGATTTTGTTTATTTTAGAACCTTAGCGTCTGAGTAATCAGGTAAAGTTAAATCCTAAATTATGATTAAATTTGTGAATAAAGGTCAATAAATAATTTACATATTGGAGGCCCGAATATCTTCTTTGTACACCACAACCCTTTATGGTCCACGGGCGAAAAACAGGACGATAATCCTTGGCAAAATTAGCCTATCAGTATTTACGAACCTTTTCTGCTGCTAATGGCTACCTTTAATTGGATAGGATTCGCTATTAGATTATGAGCTCGATATTCAAATCGCCCTCTAAAGTCTTGGAGTAAAAACTCGCAATATTTTAACCACTAAAGAATCAAATAGATTTGTTTTTCTAGCCTTACGCAACCATTTCGAAATATTTCGCCGGCATTTGTGGCAATTCGAGACTATAAAAGTGATTTAGTTGGTTTTAGAACCTTAGCGTCCGAGTAATGAGGTACAATTAAATCCTAATTTATGATTAAAATTGTGCATAAAGGTCAATAAATAATTTCCATGTGGGAGACCGAAATTTTTTGATTGTACACCGTAACCCTTTTAAGTCCAATGGCCCAAAATAGGACGATAATCCTTGGCAAAATTAGCCTATCAGTATTTACGAACCTTTTCTGCTGCTAATGGCTACCTTTAATTGTATAGGATTCGCCATTAGATTATGCGCTCGCGATTCAAATTGCCCTCTAAAGTCTTGGAGTAAAAACTCGCAATATTTAACCCCTAAAAATCATATAGATTGGTTTTTCAAACCTTACGCAACAATTTCGAAATATTATGCTGGCTTTTGTGGCAATTCGACACTATAAAAGTGATTTTGTTTATTTTAGAACCTTAGCGTCTGAGTAATCAGGTAAAATTAAATCCTAAATTATGATTAAATTTGTGAATAAAGGTCAATAAATAATTTACATATTGGAGGCCCGAATATTTTCTTTGTACACCACAACCCTTTATGGTCCACGGGCTAAAAACAGGAAGATAATCCTTGGCAAAATTAGCCTATCAGTATTTACGAACCTTTTCTGTTGCTACTGGCTACCTTTAATTGTATAGGATTCGCCATTAGATTATGCGCTCGCGATTCAAATTGCCCTCTAAAGTCTTGGAGTAAAAACTCGCAATATTTAACCCCTAAAAATCATATAGATTGGTTTTTCAAGCCTTACGCAACAATTTCGAAATATTATGCTGGCTTTTGTGGCAATTCGACACTATAAAAGTGATTTTGTTTATTTTAGAACCTTAGCGTCTGAGTAATCAGGTAAAATTAAATCCTATATTATGATTAAATTTGTGAATAAAGGTCAATAAATAATTTACATATTGGAGGCCCGAATATTTTCTTTGTACACCACAACCCTTTATGGTCCACGGGCTAAAAACAGGAAGATAATCCTTGGCAAAATTAGCCTATCAGTGTTTACGAACCTTTTCTGTTGCTACTGGCTACCTTTAATTGTATAGGATTCGCCATTAGATTATGCGCTCGCGATTCAAATTGCCCTCTAAAGTCTTGGAGTAAAAACTCGCAATATTTAACCCCTAAAAATCATATAGATTGGTTTTTCAAGCCTTACGCAACAATTTCGAAATATTATGCTGGCTTTTGTGGCAATTTGACACTATAAAAGTGATTTTGTTTATTTTAGAACCTTAGCGTCTGAGTAATCAGGTAAAATTAAATCCTAAATTATGATTAAATTTGTGAATAAAGGTCAATAAATAATTTACATATTGGAGACCCGAATATCTTCTTTGTACACCACAACCCTTTATGGTCCACGGGCGAAAAACAGGAAGATAATCCTTGGCAAAATTAGCCTATCAATGTTTACGAACCTTTTCTGTTGCTACTGGCTACCTTTAATTGTATAGGATTCGCTATTAGATTATGCGCTCGCGATTCAAATTGCCCTCTAAAGTCTTGGAGTAAAAACTCGCAATATTTAACCCCTAAAAATCATATAGATTGGTTTTTCAAGCCTTACGCAACAATTTCGAAATATTATGCTGGCTTTTGTGGCAATTCGACATTATAAAAGTGATTTTGTTTATTTTAGAACCTTAGCGTCTGAGTAATCAGGTAAAATTAAATCCTATATTATGATTAAATTTGTGAATAAAGGTCAATAAATAATTTACATATTGGAGGCCCGAATATTTTCTTTGTACACCACAACCCTTTATGGTCCACGGGCTAAAAACAGGAAGATAATCCTTGGCAAAATTAGCCTATCAGTATTTACGAACCTTTTCTGTTGCTACTGGCTACCTTTAATTGTATAGGATTCGCCATTAGATTATGCGCTCGCGATTCAAATTGCCCTCTAAAGTCTTGGAGTAAAAACTCGCAATATTTAACCCCTAAAAATCATATAGATTGGTTTTTCAAGCCTTACGCAACAATTTCGAAATATTATGCTGGCTTTTGTGGCAATTCGACACTATAAAAGTGATTTTGTTTATTTTAGAACCTTAGCGTCTGAGTAATCAGGTAAAATTAAATCCTATATTATGATTAAATTTGTGAATAAAGGTCAATAAATAATTTACATATTGGAGGCCCGAATATTTTCTTTGTACACCACAACCCTTTATGGTCCACGGGCTAAAAACAGGAAGATAATCCTTGGCAAAATTAGCCTATCAGTATTTACGAACCTTTTCTGTTGCTACTGGCTACCTTTAATTGTATAGGATTCGCCATTAGATTATGCGCTCGCGATTCAAATTGCCCTCTAAAGTCTTGGAGTAAAAACTCGCAATATTTAACCCCTAAAAATCATATAGATTGGTTTTTCAAGCCTTACGCAACAATTTCGAAATATTATGCTGGCTTTTGTGGCAATTCGACATTATAAAAGTGATTTTGTTTATTTTAGAACCTTAGCGTCTGAGTAATCAGGTAAAATTAAATCCTATATTATGATTAAATTTGTGAATAAAGGTCAATAAATAATTTACATATTGGAGGCCCGAATATTTTCTTTGTACATCACAACCCTTTATGGTCCACGGGCTAAAAACAGGAAGATAATCCTTGGCAAAATTAGCCTATCAGTGTTTACGAACCTTTTCTGTTGCTACTGGCTACCTTTAATTGTATAGGATTCGCTATTAGATTATGCGCTCGCGATTCAAATTGCCCTCTAAAGTCTTGGAGTAAAAACTCGCAATATTTAACCCCTAAAAATCATATAGATTGGTTTTTCAAACCTTACGCAACAATTTCGAAATATTATGCAGGCTTTTGTGGCAATTCGACATTATAAAAGTGATTTTGTTTATTTTAGAACCCTAGCGTCTGAGTAATCAGGTAAAATTAAATCCTATATTATGATTAAATTTGTGAATAAAGGTCAATAAATAATTTACATATTGGAGGCCCGAATATTTTCTTTGTACACCACAACCCTTTATGGTCCACGGGCTAAAAACAGGAAGATAATCCTTGGCAAAATTAGCCTATCAGTAATTACAAACCTTTTCTGTTGCTACTGGCTACCTTTAATTGTATAGGATTCGCCATTAGATTATGCGCTCGCGATTCAAATTGCCCTCTAAAGTCTTGGAGTAAAAACTCGCAATATTTAACCCCTAAAAATCATATAGATTGGTTTTTCAAGCCTTACGCAACTTCCATAACATTCGCGGGTTAAATATCGGGTTAATTCCGAAATTCTTTTCAGGTTAAGGAATTTTTCTTGAAATTTTGCACCGCTAAAATTAAAATTAACAATAGAAGTAGACAAAAATTAACCAAAAGTGTATAAAAAATAGTATATCGACAGGATCCGAATCTGACCCCCACCCACCCATCCCCTAAGAATCCGATTCTGAGGCCTTATCGAAAGAGTTATGAATTTTCAAACATTCGCAAAATTTCAGAGCCTAAATCGAAATTTTTTTTTAAATCCCAAATACTAAGTTAAAATTTAATTTTACCATTAGTTACATAGATAAGTATAACTACCTAATATCAAATAGGCAGAAAATTTGAATTCTTTTAAGTGGAACATTTTTTTGGGGGGGGGGGGGGGTCAGAAGGGGGCTTTTGCAGAGAGGGTCTAATTCAATAAATACGGTAAACCGTTAAAAACCGGTCAAAATTGCCGGGCCTCATTTAATTCGATACACTTAAAAAAGAAGAGCATTTAATTAGCGAGATTATTATTCGAGCGGCTGACTGAATAAGTATGTAAGTTAAGAAGGTACTCTCTCCCCCGCCCTTTTTTAAATAAATTTTAAAAGAAAAAAACAAATTATCGGCACGGTGCTAACAAAGGAAGGCCCCCAGGTGTCCGTGGGATTTCCGAATGAAATTTGGTGGGTAGATAGAGCACCCATGTGTTGAAAAGCATTCGAATGATGCCAAGTTTTAAGAATTGGTTGACTTTATGGCCACATCAATTTAAAATTGTACGAGTTGCCTTTGTACGAGTTGCCATTGACGCCGAGTTATGACGTGCCAGTTTTTCCTATTTTATGGTTAAAGAAAATACATAATTATTTCGCTACGTTACAAGCATCTAATGGTGTAGAGATAAAATTTTATTCCATAAAATTTCTTTTTTGATATGTATTTGACTTTGTATAAAAAAGCAAAAACAAAAATAAAAAAATGGATTTGCATGCAAGGGATTCGAACCTGGGGTATGTAAAGCGCTGACCAGCGAACTACCGCTAAACAATTGGACACTGCATGGAGGTACAAATTAATTATTTAAATTGTTTATTCATTAAAGACTATGGCACTTTATAACTCGGCACTCGTGTTCATTTAGCAGAAAATAAAATCACTTTTCTTAGGAACCCATGGGTGCTCTGCCCGGGATTAGGTCGTTAGTCGCGGGGATTCGTTCAGCAAGCACAGAATTAAAGAAATGCTGACATTTAAATTTATTTTTAAGATGCCACTAACTTAGAACTATCATTAGACAATTATTTGAAGGTTTAATGTGCTCTATCCACCCACCAAATTTCATTCAGAAATCCCACGGACACCTGGGGACCTTCCTTTGTAAGTCACTTCACAAAAAGTGCAAAAATCAAATTTTTCCTGTGATTTTTTATCAATTTTTAAAATTATAAACGTGTTAAAATTTAAATAAATTGATACTTAAATAGAATCTTCTAAAAGTTTTTTGGATTTCGAATAAAAACATTAACATTTACCTAGCGTTAAATAAAATCATTAGCCAGATTACTTTAAATTTTTTTAATGTTTTAATTTTCAATGACGCATAAATTTTAAAGCCTATGCATAGACCAATGCCTAAGAAATTTAGCTTGAGTTGAAGCGGAAAAACGAAGTTGAATGAAATGTTTCTTTATTTTCAAAATTGATTTAATTGAATAAAATTACATCGAATAGACTTTAAATTTTGTTTTTCCACCGCTTCGTCCTCCCATTCATTTCATTGTTTTGCTTTGCATCGGATCATTCGTTCTTTGCTTCTTCGGTTGGTTTCTGCTTTTTCACCCTTTTTTCGTACATTGTCTCCAATTCTTTGTAAAATTTTTGTCGCAATAAGCCTTTAATGGGTTTTATTTGCATATCATTAAGAGCATTCATTGGTCTCGAACTCTTGGCCCATCAAAGACTTTTTTTGACTTAGCTTAGTGGCCAGCAGCGCTGTCCGTGGAGTTTCGGAACCAAATTTTGTGGGTATATAGAGCAATTACCTCTACACCATTGGACACTGGAAACTAATATAAACTATTGTTTCTTTTCTTTAATTATAAAAAACTAAAAACATTGGCACGTCTTAACTTGGCACTCGGGCTCATTTCGCAGAAATTGAAACAACTTTTCTTAAGAACTCATGCTTAATTTTGTTTTTCCAAAATTTTTACTTAAGTATAAAAAGTTATTGTCATTAATTATTTTTTGTCCATATGTTTTTTGAAACTCCATGAAATTTTCTGAGATTTTAAAGGTAAATAGACAATTCTTAGAGCAATCGAATACATAAATTAATTTTGGCTAAATTGCTTTTAAAGACTTTAAAATTTTAAATGTTAATAATTATATATGCATGATTATTGCAAAAAACATAGCCATCTTCAATACTTTATAACTTTTTTTATACTTAAGTAAAAAAGTTTCATTCGGCAACCCCACGGACAAATGGCCTATTTCATTTGTTAGCCCCGCTCATTGGTATTTTTTGTATGGAGAAGCAAATTCACCACAAAATGTTACCGAGCGAATCGGGTGAGACTCGTAAACACTTAAAGATAATACCTTCAAGTCTAGCAGCACTTGGCTGCTTTCCTTTTGTCGGATCATTTCGATCAAAAGCCATTTTTAAAATATTTTCTTCGAATGCCAATTTCGAATTTTCTAAATAAGAAAATTTAAAAGAATAAAAAAAAAATGAAAAAATGGCATAATATTAGCCAATTCTAATGGACAAATGACAAAGGTTCCGCCCCACATGTACTTATTTCATTTAAAAAAAGCTTAAAAATGGCTGTCTTTTGGAATAAATCTGCAAATAGCGACATCCAAAAAATGCTTAAAATGATTCAATTACTGAGAATTGCAGAAAAAATGGCACTTTTGTTTTTGTGCCTGTTTTTTGGTTTTTTGGGCCTAAAGCCTGTCTGCATATGCTCTGTTCATAAGAAATTTTAAGGCCAATGGGTTTTTCACCATTTCTTCCCATGGGCCGATTTAAAAATTACAATACTTTTTTACGACTCTAAAATAAACGAATGATCTCTCAAGTGTACAGAAGCCGTAGGTAGTGCATTGATTTTTTGTCAACAAATGAATTAATTAGCATGATGATTTTTTCAAATTTATGGGAACTAGGTGAAATGTCCTTATAATTTCTTAATTGACCATACATTTTTAAATTAGCAAATTTAATAGAAGCCCCATTAATTGCAATAAATTCCCAATAAATGATTTTGCTAATGTTTTTGGTTTTATAAGTTTCAAAATGTCTTCAACCTTTTCTTTGTCATTTACCTGCCGCTGATTTTGCGCCATAATTCAGCAATTCGTTTTCATTTGTTAATTGTAGCTTAAATGGCTCATTAGGCAATGCTTTCCCTTCTGCATTTTCATATTCAGTAGTGTAACATTTTGAAATGGTGCCCAATAAATGCACAACATTAATTAAATTTTGACTCACTGGCCTAAAATCCCAAAAATGCAATTTTTAATCCAACCAATTGTCAATTAATTTATCTTTTATTTTAACAGGCTGGGGCATGAAAAGCAAAAATCTTCAAAAATTCGGATAAATGTTTAGCTGCTTAAATTATTTTGAAAAATCAGGACGAGTGACTAAAGAGTGTTAATTACAGTTTTTCGGGTTTCCCTTCTACCTCCTGCTTTTGTGAACATAATTATATTACCGTTGCCCTACAAGAGTCTCGAACATCGGCTTCACAGACTTAATCCCATAGCGCACCATGAACAAATATTCGTACAAAATGTCAATGTATCGGCGATGTTTGGTGCAGCTGTTGTCAATTTTGTTTTTGGCATTGGCACAACGCCAATTTGTTTTCATCGCATACAGTAAGCCGAGGTGAGTTTCGTACTTTTTAATTTTATTTGATGGCACAGCAGCAAAATGTGCGGAAAAATCGGCACTTCCGTTCACAAATTTAAGAAATAAGTCTCCTTCAATCTGCACGTGTTGAGTTTATGGTTTCTGCCCGAATCACGGTCTTTTTCTCGTCCCGAATCCCGACCCAAAAAACTTTGGCCTTTTTTCGGTTCTAAACTCTGACCGATTTCACATCTTAAAAAAGCATTCAATCTGGTTTGGCTACTTCTGTAATTCTTTATTTTTCCAAGCGTGACCGGAAAATTAGTCAGTGGATTTAAAAAGAGATACGGTAGTTTTATATTTTGAAAACTAACCCCGAATTGGTATGGAATTAATATTACTGACACATTTTTTCCGGAAGCCTTTCCGAGTAATTTTGTCAAATGGCAGCCCTAACCCGAGGCATATTTGTTTTTTTCGAAAAACTTACAGCATCGCTCATGTCATATATTGGCACGCGCAAAGTGGCATCATAAATAGGTACGGTGCACATGGCGATCGGTAACGGAAACGCCGATGATGGAAATGTCGACGATGAAAATGCCGATGATGAGCTTCCATTTGCCAATTTGGCATTCTCTATTATTATCTTCCTGAACATTTTTACCATTTTTTGCCCAAATTCTATTCCATTTGCTTTTCCATCTGTTTTTAGCCTTTTGTTTTTTTGTTTGGCACTTTTTCCGCCGTTATAATCCAAATGCTCCTCATTTTCCAATTTGAACTGGCTGAACTTGACCATTTCTTTCATTATTTCGTAATCATTTGTCATTGTTTGATCGCAAAAATAAAAATTCGAAATTGTGGCCAAACACTCCACGACATCAACAAATGTCAGCTGAATTGAAGTGGATTTGGCCTTGAAAATGGGCCTCGTCACTTCCGCATTTCCTCCGTTGTGAACCCCCGACAAATATTCGTACAAAATGTCCACACTTTTGCGAAAGTATTCGCATTTTCTCTTGTACAGCATTCTGTGCATCGAATTATTCGCTACGGCACAGTGCCAATTCAGTCTCATGTGGTACAGCATGCCAAGGTGTGTGCCATAAACTCGGGCCAAAAGCCCTTTGCTTTCATTGTTGGCCACACCTTTGGCGGCGCAAAACTGCGCAAAATTGGAGGGCCCTTTCACAAAAGCGACAAGCGCGTCGTTGTCAATCTGCACAAAATTTGGAAATATAAACACTAAAAAACTCCGAAATGTTCATGGGTTTAATTACTGACCAAGGCCAAAATTCATCAGTGGTTACTCGTTTTGGACTTTTCAATTTGTTGAGTTTAAAAGGGATTGTGGCCAAGTACAGCCCCAGAAATGTGAAAGAAATTGGCTCACACTCAGCCCAATTCTCATTTGTTTTTTTTAATTTGGCCCCTTAATATCATAGCCCGGAAGGGATCGAAATCGCGCGCCTGTATTTTTCCGGGTCTCGACCCAGGCTTTTTTGAAAAAATGGCCAGGATCGAGATTCCAACAAAATCGGGCTTGTATCTAGATTAAAATCCCGATTTTTTTAAATTCCGGGCTCTTTGTACTGTCACAGATTTTCGGTTGAATTCTGTTGTGTGCGCATTTAATTAGCTTAAAGTTCGGGGCTTAAAAAATGAGGCATTTTCAAATTAATCTCAGATAAAAAATCAGCAGAACACCAACAAACCTCAGCTGATGATGGTTGGGAAAAGAAGGCAAATGAAAAGCGAAAGAGTGGACAGAAAGCAAAAAATAATATTAAAAATAAACAATTCATTCAGCGAGAAAATAATTTTTAATAATAAATTAAATAAATGCTTTACGAATTTGCAATAAATGTTAAATAAAAGATACTTTATTCAATTGATTTTCTAGAATTTTCTCGAATGTGAAAATCTTTTCCATTATTAAGATAATAATAATAATAATAATAATATTGATCGCAAAGGGATATTGGATTTGCAAATAATTATATTTTGCAAAGAATACAATTTTATGTATTAGGATGGGCATTTTTAGTGGCAAAAAAAACCAAAACACAAAAATAATTAGATAATTAAAAAATGGCTGAATAAAAAATAAAACAATTTTTCTCTTGCACTGAAAAGTGATTTGAGTAGAAAATCGAAAATTTTACCTGCAGCAGCTCAGGTTTGAACATTTGCGATTTTATCAATGAATATTCACATTAATTATGCATATAATGGAAATGGACGAATTTGCGAGCAAGCAAATGTCAAATACAACAAACAATTAAACAATATTCAATCACAGATTACAGCCAAGCAATTAATTAATCCATTTGTTTGCTGCAGATCACTCGGCCCGGCAGAAGCAGCATCGAGAAGACTGAAAGAATAAATTCTATTGCACTTTAAAAAGGATTTATTGCACTTTAGGTCCATTTAATTTTTATGAGTCCAACCAAATCGACATAAATTTTTTTTTTAAATACCACTAAGAATTGGAAAATTTTCTTAAAAATTCTTCCCCCAAATTTTTTTTTTCTGGACAAATTTTGATTAAAAATGTTCATTATTTGCTATTAAAATAGTTCAAAAGAAATGGTGCTCATTTGCAATTGCAACCAGTGTGAAACATAAAACTGAAAAATTTAGAATTTAAAAAATAAATTTTTGTTTAATTACATTTCTTTTTTGTGAGATCAACTGGATCAGATCACTCCTTCATGGTGACCGGGACACCACAAAATACAGTGAAAATCGGGAAATTTTTCGAAAAAATTTCTAGGGGGTTGGGAAAATTTCCATAGATTTACTAACCGAATTTGCTTTTGAATGGTAGGGCTACGACTTGTAAATAAAAGTTGTACTTGGTATTGAAACAAGGGTAAAAAAATATAAATGAATGGTGACATGGAGAGCAAAATCACGATCCATAAGCCCTGTCGAAGATTTTGAAAATCGTGATCATTTATTTTATCTTTGAACGTGCTCATACATATCACTTCATTTTCGGCTCCAATTTTAATTTACTCTTGTTTTTTAAAAATTTCTCTGTACTGTGGAAATCAATCTCTTCGAATTTACATTTTTTCTGATACTGACGAAATCAATCATTGTCGAATTCACTCGTTGTCAAAATCACGCCAATGGCCTATTTCCCGACGTGATCAGCAGTGATTTTGATGGGCCAAATGCAACTTCTGTTGGATAAGCATTGTCCCAATGGTTGCACACTCCAAGAAAAGACGGGAAGCCGAAGCAATTGTTTTACAAAAATATTCCTTTTATCAACCATCAAAAATTACAAAATGGGTCAACACCATCAAAGAGGTAGCCGTCACATTTTCATAAAACAAATACTGCTCGCCCGGGCTCCCGACCAGTCATGGCTGGCCCGGGTACAGTTAACCAGGGTCGAGATCCTATCGGGATTTTCCCGCGATTGATCCAATCTCGGCTTTTATTGAAAGAAGGATCGGGATCCCGACAAAGATAGTCAACTGATGTGAATTCAAATCCCATTCCTTTCCCGGCTTGATTACTAATCCCGATCTCGGCTGTTAAAAAGCCGGTCTCTATAATTAACCATTTTGTGTAGGCATTTCATCATGGCACCGTTGCTGTGAAACACCATGTACAAATTTGTGTCTCTGCATCATCGCAAATAGCACAGTTTGAATTGGTGAACGAACGGACCAACGAAAAGCTGACACTGCAGATGGACAAAGTCGATTATGGATTTTGTATTAATTGTCGGCTTAACTGGTGCCCAATTGGGGAGACAGCAGCGGCAATTAAATGGAAAAATGAAAAATTGAACAATTTGATGAACAATGTCTACTTCAACATTTATCGTGGTGACAAATAAATTAGGTGAGTTATCAGCATACCTTTTGTCATTAAATAAGAAATGGACAAAATGTTGGGCCTCGGATGGGAATAGAACCCACGACTCCACCCCATCTCGTGGGCACTCTACCATTGAGCTAAAATCGCAAAATAGGTATTTCCAATTATTTTTAGGCCTTTGTCTCCACCGGCAGCAGAATCGGATCAAAGCAGCAAAATGTGCGACTAATTATGAATTTTTGGCACTTGACAAATGCTTGATCACTTCGATTTATTGCAACAAAATATTGTTGCTTTGATACTTTTTCTTCTCTTTTAAAGTGTTCTTTTTTTTGGTTCGAAAATACCGTATATTACCGTATTTCCTAATGTTTTATCTCCCGCCGGCAGTAATTTTTTTTTTCAACGCCCCTCAAAAAGAGCACTATTTTAGTGGGGATTAGACAAACAACTTTATTTTCCTATTTTCCATCAAAAATTTTGCGCTCAGAGACCTGAGAGACCCCAAATGTGACCGGAACCTGAAAACTCGATAATTATCGTGCCGGTCCCGACTAACTCTACGTTAAGTGCCATTCCATTCCCCCTTCCAAAATATTAAAAAAAATACCAAAAAGGAAGAAATACCATTTAAAAAATAGAGATGAAGAAAAGATATTGAAATTTTCTTTCAAATCCTTTTTTAAATTATCTTTTTTTTTTTTGCCAGTAGCAGATGTCCGTTCTGTCTCCTTCCCATCATCAACTTTTGCCGATTTGACTGTCCATCCAAATTCAAAAAGATCACTTTCCCTCTTTGCCCTCAGCCCTCCCCTAATTGTTCCACAATTTGTGCCTTTCCTTTGCCTCAGGCAAAGTCAGTTTTTTTGCCGATAATCGGCTCAAATCGGCGAAAAAGTCTTCTGCTCCTCTAATTTGCGTTCGACAAAACTCTCCCCAGAGTTCAAAGAAAAGAGGAATAAGGGGTACATATTTTCCGCTTTCCCTACCTAAATATCTTCTTTTTCATTTGGAATACGGAAAATTGTGTTAATTGCCACATAATGAACCGACGGTATCAAAGCTTTCATTAACCCTAAATTAGCTGGGTATGCAACGACGTTTGGATGGACATTTTCCCTCTTTTTGACCATGCCAAACTCGGCCTAAAAATGGCACTGATTTCTCCACGTTTCGCTGTTTTAGTGAGCAAACATTTCGATGGCAAAAGCGAATGGACAATTTGGAGAACAATCGCAATTCGAGAAGACAAAAATGCTGAAAAAGCTATAATATCTGTACCAATTAATGACAAATTCGAGTTTTTTCCCTTGCCCGACCGTCCGCTGCCCAACAAAATTCGCTTTTATTTTTCAAAATTGAGTACTTTAATGCTTTCATTATTAAATGTTGATTTGCATTCGTTTTCAGGTACATTTGCCATTCCGTGATCACATTTCTCCGCTCCAATAAGCACATTTTCGCCCGAGGCACCAATTTGTATTTGGATGTGAACGAAATTCCGATTTTGGATGTATTGGCCCGTCAAATTTTGCCAACTTTTGCCCCTAATATTCACCATTTGTACTTTCCCACTGCAAATCATCTGTTCAATTTGCGCCGTCTCATTTCGCCAACAATTCTTACCGATCTAAACCTGAGATCAGTCGAAGCCAATGGTGTGTTCCCGGATGGATTAGGTGATTTGGATGGCCTATATAGAACTGCCGGCCAATCATTGGCTAAATGGTTGCACACTCAGCGTACTGATGGGCAGCCGAGGCGATTGTTTTACAAAGATCTTGTTCATGTAGAACCAGAAATTACAAAATGGGTCAACAATATCAAAGAGGTCCAATCAAAAAGTGCTGATCAGACGTACAGTTAAAACAATTCCGGTCAATTACTTGCCCTGTCTTAAATAAACCAAAACAATAAAATTATGCTTTATGCAATACGAAATAAAAGACAACGAAATAACCAAAAACAAACACAATTTCAAACAAACTTGAAGACCGGCGAGAATTAGGCACAGAAGAAAATAATTAATCACACAATTAACTTTTACTTCGCCATTATAAGAACCAAGGGCGTAGCCAGACCCTTGGCTTTGGGGGGGGGCTGAAGTCAAAAAGTCGATTTTTAGGGGTGTATTTTTGGTTTTTAAGTCGATTTTTAGGGGGTGTATTTTTGGTTTTTTGAAATCCCGAATTATGGGGTGTATTTTACAAAATTTTTCGCCAAAAAATTAATATTTTTTGCCATTTGGCCTCCATTTTTCAAAAATATGGTAAAATGGGGGTCCGGCGGTGCCGATAGGCGCCGCCGGGAAAATTTTTGAGTATTTTAATGCAATTTTATTAAGAAAATTGCTTAAAATTTCAAAAAAATCTACTGAAAATTTTTTACTTTTTGGGTTTCGGGGGGGGGGGGGGCTTTAGCCCCCCCAGCCCCCCCCCTGCCTACGCCCTTGATAAGAACTAATTAAAAAATAAAACAAATCATTTAAGGTCAATTTGAATAAACGGAACGCCAAAACAAACATAATAAATTAAATAATTAATGAAGTCCAAATGATATCACACCCCGACCCTTTATGAAAAGACGGTCCCTCGTCAAAAGAGATGTGAAAGACAAATAATTAAAGAATTGGCAAATTCGGCTCCGATCGGTGGGGTTCCAAGGTTTAAAGGCTCAATGACGGCGGCGAGTCTCCAGCGCATTTCCATCCCTACGGCCTCGGCCTCGGTAAAAAGATTGGCGAACAGCATAAGGGTGGTGGGCCCGGCGTTCACGAGAATTGTGAGAGTGATCAATAGACAATTCGGACAAATGAGAAGAGACAGACGGGACGGAACGAGACAATCGATGGATCCCAAGAGAATTATCGTCAGGGAATCTTGGGATTTGAGTAAAAATCCAGGCACGCAAGCACTTCAGACCCTCTGGCAAAATTTCCCATCGGCACGAACACGGGTCATGTCAAATGTATCGCCAAATCTCCAGATTTCCACCAGGCTTCTTCCGCTCGAGGTAAAGGCCACAAACCAATCGCCCGCGACTTTAGAAATTTTAAGGACGAAGTGTTCAAATAAAGACCTACACAACTTTACATCGAAAAATATTTACAAATTTTTAATTGAAAAATGCAATGAATTCCTAATGTAACCTTTAAATTTATTCAAAATGATCGATATCATTTCTCAATTCATTCTTTCACTTTTCATTCTGCTGACCGCTGGGCCCGGGATTCATTGGCAGACAATCTCTTGCGTTGATTTGGTCCTCTGCTAGTGGACACAAAGGCCTCAATTAGAATTTAATATTAAAGCAAACGCTTTGCTATTATTAACCCCATGCAATTGTTGTCACCAAAAAGCAAAAACTGAATGTTGTTCAAATTGTTCGAATTTGGGCTCGGCGGGCTCTCCCATAGGACCGTCGCCGTCCCCCCAAAAATTGGGCATCGCTTCAGCAGCCATTCAACAAAAATTTCATCAAAGATTTTTTTCTCCAGAGTCAACTTTTCCTTGGTCCGTTCGTTCACCAATTCAAATGGTTCAATTGGCATTAACGAGGGAACATAAAATCAGGGGTCGGATCTGACCTTATTTATAAGAAATGTTCTGATATAAGGGTCAAAATCTGATAAAACAAAATGTAAGTATTTAAAAATTGTTTTTTCTTCTGGGTAGTTACACAATTTGTTAAAGTTTCTTAAAATGAGTTTGATTGTTTAGGCATCGACGTTTTGGCGCCAAAAAAATGCAGAGGCAGAAATAGAGAGAATTCTCATTTTATTTTTTTTTGGTAGTGAGGGAGGAATAGAATATTCAACCCCTGACAGAAAAGTCATGGATTATAAAACTTCTATCCGACCCCTGTAGAAAATTGAATTTCGTAGCAGGCAGAAGAGGCAGCTCGGAGAAATGCCTGAACAAATAAGGCCAATTGATAAGGCACAGTCCAAAAATTTTGAAACAAAAAGCGCGAGAAACAACCTGTTTTAAATTGCTGATCCATTCAAAGTTTCTATCTAAACCAGTTAAGCATTGCAATCGCTTTGGCTGTCCATCTGTTTTCGGAGTGTGCAACCATTTGGACAACGCTTGGCCAGCAGAAGTTGCATTTGGCCCCCCATTAAAATCGCCAATCGCATCGGACGACAGACGGACGAAATAGATTAAACTCAGGTTGAGAAGATCGGTGAGAATTGTTGGTGAGACGAAACGAAGCAAATGGTTCAGACAATCACAAATTGAAAAGTCCAAACGGCGAATGTTTGGCGCAAAAATAGGACAAATTTGACGGGCCAAAACATGCCAAATCGAAACGAAATCAGCTTCGCGTTCGCATGAAGTCACAACAAACTTTAAATTGGTGCCGATTCTGTCAAAAACTTGCTGATTGGAATGGAGAAAATTGATCACGGAATGATCGATGTACCTGTAAAAGAAATGCTTTTATCAGTTAACAATGCTTTGAATTACTGAATGCGAAGCTCCACAAAGCGAATTTTGTTGGGCAGCGGAAATTGGACATGTTTGATATCCTCGTCAACTTCATGTCGTGTAAATATTGTCCCCTTCTTGTAAATTATGATTGGTCTCCAAATTGTCAGTTCGCTTTTGCCATCGAAATGTGTGTCCACCAGCGCATTGAAACGAGGTGAAAGCAGTGCCAATTTGAGGCCGAGTTGGGCATGGTCAAAGAACGGGAAAATGTCCATCCAAACATCATTACACACCCAGCTTAAATAGCAAAAAAAAATATGATTTATAGAATTACTTAGTCGCCTTTGCAATTGTGCGGGCGAAAAAGATAAAGAATGAGATTTTTGAGGATTTTTGTGCATAAACACACTTGATTTTCCAATTTTTAACACATTTTTTAGCACATATTTTGACATATTTTAGCATTTTTTAGAACATATTTTATTACATATTTCAGGATTTTTAAAAAAAGTCCCAGCTCTAATTTTTGATACTAGAGATCGGCGGGATCGGGAGTCCCGATTCGGGACTCCCGCGGGGTTTTTACGAGATTCCCGTTCGGGACTCCCGTTCCCGGAAATTTTTTTTTACCGGACTCTATTTGATCCAAATGAAACCTTCAAGCCTACAGAATTTTTTTTGTATAGCTAAATGTAGTGTTAAAGGCAACAACAAAAAATTTGTTTTCTAGGTTTTTAATGCAAAATTGCAAAATACGCATTAAATGCCACAAAGTCGCCACTTAAGAAATTTTTTCCCCGCCCTCTCCGATTTGCAATTTTATTGTTTGTTGCTCAATGTTACCAATGCCGTCGAATTCCACGCCTTCCAAAGGAAGTTGTCACAAATGAGCGCGGCAATTGCTGCTGAAGTTCAATTCGGACAGAAGAAAGGACAGCGGAGAACAATTCTGGTTCCATTAAAAATTAATTTCCACCTGCAATAATTAAGAAAAACTAATAAACCTCTGAGAAATTTAGAGGTAAAAGCATTTTGATGGCACTCCCCTTTAAAAAAAAGTCAACCATATAAAAACATGTTTCCTGTTCCTGGGGTTTTAGAGATCGCTCTAATTATGAATCTGAGATAGAGAAGAAGCTTTCCCGAGAGGAAGATTAATGGATCAATTGTGGCAACAATTGACGCCGGTTCAAAGCCGGCCCGCCCCATAGTTTTTCCCTCAAAGGCTTCCCCAGCTCGTTCATATTTCATGGCGACTCTGGGGGCTTCCAGTTCACCCAGCAGCAGAGAAGAGAAAAATCTGCAATTTCAGCCGAGCAGCAGCAGCTGACGCAGAGCAAAAGAAGAACATGGACGAGGACGTACATAAGAGACGCCCGAAATGAGATAGAGAAGAAGCTTCCCCGAGGGGATGATTAATGGATTAATTTAGACGACAATTGATACCTATATGACCGAGCAAAGGGGGGAGCTGGAGAGGGCAAGGTCCAAATCTAACACCCATTTCGACTAATTTTGAACTACCGAATCCGAACAAAAGTCGAAAATTCAAATTTTTGAAATAGCATTTACGTTTCCTTAAATACACGAAAACGAATAGAAAACCAGCAATGCGCATTTTATGGAATCAAATAAAATGCACCTTTCAGGCAATTAAAGCACAATTGTAAAACACGAATAAATAACAAATTAATTTTCTGGTATCAAATTACAAAATGCCATTTTCTGGGATCAAAAAATAATTGTAAATGCTCAACGCATATTACATTCTTGGTATCAAACGAAAGCTTTAAAGAATAGGGGAATATAAATACAAGAAACAATTTTTGCATAGAAAACAAAAAATCGTTTTTAAATTGCTTGCTTCGAAAGATATTTAAAAAAGGGATTTTAATTTTGGTTTTTTGGAATTAGGATATAAATTGAGTGCCATTTTCAGTTCAAAAATAAGATAAATAGAAAACTGCTTGGTATAAAACCCATTTTTATTCATATCTTTTGTTGAATTTTTAAATTTTGAGGTGCAGGAACAAAACCAAAAAGTACCTGATCAAAATAAACATACCAAAAAAGCAGTGATCAGTATTTTTCATATTTAACAAACAATTTTTTGCCGTCAATAATATCTCTTAGTGTGGCACTCGTTAACTGGGATTAATAAAGATTTTAACCTGTTTGATCATAGTTAAGTCACTTTGTTTTCAATTTGAATGTTTTTTTCTTTGAAATTTTGGCTAATTTTTTAGGTACCGTATTATCTCTAATTATCCCCCCGGGGGGATTATTTTTCAACCTCCTCATAAAGGGGGGGGGGGGATAAAAAAATAAAGAAAACTCGGAAGAATTTTATGTATATTATTGGGTTTTTCTAACTTAAAGAAGGAAAAAATTTTTCCAGAAATTCTGGCAATTTTCCATTTTTCAGAAAAAATCAGAACTCCGTTCTGAAAGAGTTTTCACTAATTAAAATAGTAGAAAAATCAGCAATTTTTTGCTTTATAAGAGTTATTTTATTTATATTTTTAGAGTTATTTTATTTATATTTTTATCTCTTTTTGGAGTTTAAAAATAAAACTCATTTTGGGATTCGGGACCATTGGCAAAAGTGGTAGTTTTTAGTGTATTTTCAAGTCTGTTAAAGCAAATATTGGATAAATATACATTTTTTGGAATTTTTGAGGATTTAAAACTTATATTTTGGGAGTTTATTAGGCCATTTTTGAGCTTTTTAGTCCATATAATTTATAACACTAGCTATAACAAATGTACATGCACAACACATGCATACGCATATGTATCACTTAGTAAGCAGCAGAAAAATTAATTATTGCGCGATAGGCCACCAAAAAATGCAAAAGCAAAAAGAAGAAACAAAAAGACCATGCCAACGGCGGAGGAAAGGGACAAAAACAAAAAAAAATTGAGTGATCAATGATCATAATCAGAGAAAACGGCGAAAACAAAAAAATAGAGAAAAAGTGTGAACATCCGAAATTAAGAAAATCTCGCAAAAAGTAGTGCGCAAATCACTTCTTGATCACCATCATCACCAGTCAGCCAGCCACGGAAATCCAATCGATCGGTGCCATTCAGAGCATTTTGCAGTCCACGCGCGCGGCACCGCCAAAAGCGCCGCTGCCGCCACCGGCGCCCGCACCGCAATTGGAGGCGGCGATGTTGCCGTTGCTGTCGTTGGACGAGGAGGACAACGACGAAGCGGAGGAGGAGGAGGCGGTGAAGGAGAGCACACGGGGCCCGACCCCAACTGTGCTGAGCACTGAAAATTGCAATTTTGGCATTTTGAATGATGATTTGTGGAGGAGGAATTCCAAGCCAGGCGGAGGAATATGTATGGGAAATCAATTGTAAAATGCAGCATGATAAGAAAACCTAACAAGAAAACTTCAAGAAAAAAAGTTTTATAAAAATTTTATGATGAAATATTATTTTTTTTCAAAAATTCTATAAAAATCGCAGAAAAATTTTACCAATTTTTTTCCTTAAAATTTCTTATTAAAGATTTTCATTTTCTTAAAAAAATTTGGGGGGGGGGGGGGACCAGGCCCGTAACCAGAAAAACATTTCGGGAAGGTCAAACCGAAGAGCTTTTTTTTTTGCTCTTCGGGCCAAAATTTTTTTTCTCCCAGTGCTTTAAAATTTTCAGCGCCGTAGAGCAAAAAATGGAATTTGCAGCCGCCTTTCTTCAAAAATGGACTCTTTTTTGCCATTTGTTTGGTTAAAATTGCGCAAAAATAAGGCAAAGTGGGGGTCCGGCGGTGCCGATAGGCGCCGCCGGGAAATTTTTTTAAATTTTAATACATTTTGTTAAGAAAATTTGCTAAAATTTTTTTAAAATTGCCAATTCTTACTGGAAAATTTTTTCATTTTTCATTTCGGGGGGGGGGGGGGGGGGCAACTGCCTCCCCTTGCCCCCCTGGTTACGGACCTGGGGGGGGGGGGACGAACTGCTCACGCAGACCCCTTGCCCACTCATCCGTTTTCTGACTTTAAATTCCCGACTTAAGTTTAATTAAATAATTTGATGCATTTTTTGGATGGAACCGGTGGTTTATTGGAGCCCAAACTGGAGTGATTCAAACCCGGAAAACTCCCTATTTTTTGCACTAACATAGCAACAAAAAAAAATGCCGAAAATTTTTTCTATTTTCCCCCTCTAATTTAACCACCTATCCGCTCAATTTGGATGTCCCGAGGTGCAGCCCATGGAAAAGTTTCGCCATTGGTTTCTTCGCTGCTTTCGTTGTTTGACTCCAAAGGCACGTCCTTCCGAGAATCTTCTGGAAATAAAATGGTTTAATATCTCAAATTTTGCAAAAAAAAAAAAAAAAACAACAATATTTTTTAAATTGAAATAATTTCGATTTTTGGAAAAAGGAAAAATTTCTTGGAAATTGTTAAAAGCAAGAAAAATTAGTAAAGTCTGCGAATTTATTACTCCAGTATTATTGACAAATTTGTTTTTTTGGATATTCCTCTCCCTCCCTTAATTTTTTGTGCCTAAATTCACCCTCTTTTTCGTCCGTTTGCTGCTGTTTCTGTTGCTCCGTTTGTGCTGCCGTTTCGCCGTTTTCAGGAGGAGGAAATGGGCAGTCGAAAGTGAAGCATTTGGTGAACGCATGTTGAAGCAGCCCGAGGGTTTCCATCTGAAAGAAATATTATAATAATTATAATTAAAGAAATGCTTTATCAATTATTATTAACGCACTTCGAACAGCAGACAGCAGTTGGGCCCGGCGTCAAAAGTGTACGCGAGTCGAGTGCCGTAGCGCGTGTTGAAGTCGTGCACAAATTCGATGAGTGCATGCGAAGTGACGTTCAGATACTGCACGGGAAGGGGCTGATTGTTAACCTAATTCATTCTTATGCAAAAGAGTCGGGGAATGGGTGGCGCGAAGAAATGGCAAAAAAAATTTTTTTAGCCAAAATGTTGGAAGTTTTCCTGGCCTGGCGCGCCAATCGGCGACCGGCACTATCGCTTTTTATTTCAACATTTTATGAAAAATTACTAATTGAAGTTAGTTTTTTTTTCAAGAATTTTACTAAAAAATCGCTAGAAAATAAAAAATATATTTTTTTCTTGGTGTTTTCTTATAAAAACAATTTGTTAGAAATTTTTTTAAATTTATCGAGGGGGGAGGTCCCATTTGTGTAAATTACATTAAGCGGTGGGCTCGTGTCCATGCAGACAGCGTGCAGTTGGTTCGCTAAAAGAACATGAAATTTAAAATTTAAATTCCCAATGTTTTTTAAACTGACATTCGGCCATTGTGATTTCCGCCAGCGTGGCAAAGTTTCGCTCACGAATTGCATTCTTCAGCCTAAATTTGTAATTGCTACAGGAAAAGCAATAAATTGAAGAAGGGGGGGGGGGGAGGGAATGGGGAAAAAATCGGCCGAATTCATTTCATACAAACAAAAAAAAACGTTAAAACTGATTGCGATTGTTTTTTGAAAAAAGTTCACTTCTTTTTTTTTTACTAAAAAAGAGTTTTTAAACGAAGCCCCAAAAATCTATAATTCTGCTGGGGAGGCATGTACACCGTTCGACCTCTCGCGAATGAATTTTTTTTATAGTAGTTTAATAACTTTCTCAACTAAAAAAACATTGAAACTTTTCTACAAATTTCTTAATTTTTTACAATTTTAAATTCCAAATTTCAAAAAATAAAAATAAAAAATTTCCAATTTTAACTTGATACAAAACATTAAGAAAAAAAAAACTTTTCAGTTTCTTTATAATAATTTTTTTCGAGAGAAGGGGGGACATGCTGCTCCCTTCTGTTGAATTTTTTCTGTTATTCGCTTAAAAAAACGCACTGTGCGACTCGCTTCGGCACCAGCTGCTGCACGCGCGTGCCCATCAGCTCGGAGGTGCGCACAGTGTTGCGCATGCCCACGCTGCTGCCCACCTTTTTGTGCCCGCTGCTGACGACGATGACCAACGCACGGAGTTGGGGCCAATGGGCGGTGGGCGCCAATTTCTGAGAGGACGGAACAAACATTGTTAAAAAACAGTTCATTCTCATTCTCGCATCCAACGGAATTAAAAAAATTAACTGATTTCTTTGATTCTTTCCAAGAAAAAAAACTCTAAAAATAACAAAGATAGAAAATTAAAGAAAAATTACGGTAGAAAATTCACAAAAATCGGTGTTTTTTTTTTTAGATTTTTTCTGGGGAGGGGGGGGGGGGGGTGAAGAATATACGGGGAGGGAAAATGGCAAGGAAGTGCATCCATTTTTGGATAGATAAAAGGAACTGGAAAAAAACTAAAGAAAACTTTATATCAATTGACTTGATTTTTGCAAGAAAAATCCTATAAGGGACTTGAAAAATCAACAAAAAAAAAAATTGTTACAGGGAGTTGTGATGACCGCACCCATTTCCACTGCAATTTTGTTCAAAATTTAGGCGTCGAAAAAATTCGCATTTTATAAAATTTTTGTACTAAAAGATGAGTTACTAGTTTGAATAAATGTTTTGAAAAATTTGCCAACATTTTGACAGGAAATTCAAAATTCTTAAGTTCGACCTGTATCACCCGGGTCCAAAAACCTGTGTGTTCTCCTGGTACCATCCAGGCTCAGCAGGTCATTCATTTCTCGCCGAACCCAACAAAATGCTACTCACCTCGCAAAGACAGTCCGAATCGTTTTGCTGATGCGTGCCCGCCTTCCAGTGAACAAAACCGCCTTGAATGCTGCGACAAGCGGAGCCCGAGCCTGGGGAAAAGAGCAAATTACAAAGACTTTGCTGCAGCAGAACTCAAAATATAGTTGTTCGAAAAATTTTTGTCCTATTTTTTTTTACAGAAACAAAAAAATTTAAATTTTGCTGATTAATAAAGTTTGTCAAGTGCTTTTGAACAATGTCAAAATGCTTAATTTGGTATTGAAAAGTTATGGCCAAAAATTCGTCCGACGTCGTTTGGTCCTCTGCACCGAAATTTACCAAATTACCCCATTTGAAAAAAAATGTGCTTTAGTGTGGGTCCTAATTGTAAGAGACGTACCCATTCTGGCCATTCTGACAATGTCTCGCTCCGGCAAGCGGAAAATTTTGCCAAGTCCATACGCAATGGCGGCAAAACCGGCGGCCTGAAAAAAAAAGGAAAAATTGACTCGTAAAAAAAAATTTTTTTTTTTTGGTTATTTGTGTTGGAATTTATGAAAAGCAAAGTGAAGGGAAATGCTCTATGGAAAATTTACAATCAAATCTCAAAAACCGTCGCTTTCGACAGCGTTGGACCTGACGAATTTTTTGTCCCGAAAAAGTCGCAGCCAAATGTAAAGGGATACAAAAAAAAGAAGCAATCTTATTTTTGGAATAACAATATCTTTTTGGGGCTTGAAAAGCAACAAATTTTTGCTGGAAAAGAAGAGAAGCGCTTACGGATGAAGCGAGTCCTGCCGAGGTCGGAAAATTTGTGCTCGACTCAATCTGAAACGCAAGGTTTGAGGCCGTTATTTTGGAAAATTCGATTATATTTTTGGCACTTCTATAGAGAAGGGGGTGGACAAAAAATCAGAGTAGGGATCGAAAAATTAAAATTTTTTTGCGAAACCAAAGGGGGGACCCTTTTGATTTGCAATTTTTTAAATTTTTGGTGGCCCCTCCCCTTTTGCAACAAAAATTTTTAATTTGTAGACCTTTATTCGGATTTTGTCGACGACCCGTACTCTATATAAATGCCTAATTTTTTTTTTAATTTGCAAATTTCACTCGGTCTCTGCCCATTTTTCTCGCTCTCTCTCACCTTGGTGTGCCAATCCTTTGAAGCATGCTCGCCCTTCAGTTTTCGCTTTCTGTTTGAGTATTCACGAATTTGCTTAAAATTGGGGAAGGGGTTATAAATTATAATTTTTTTAAATGGAGGAAAAAATATGAAATATAGGAAAGGCATTCGGTTGTTTTTTTTGTTACAAATAGCAACAGCAAGTAAACTTGGTAATCCAACGGATTTGGTGCCCAGATGAAAAAAAAAACAAAATTTTCTTTGCACCTTTTTAGGATAAAAAAAATGCGCTAACACGAACTCGAGAGCAGCTTTTGCAAAACCCATTGATTTTTGTCATGGTTTTCATCAATTATTTGATATTTTTAAATTTTTTAAAATTAGTTAGCGGTAAAAAACCCATATACTAAATGGTTTAATATTTCTGTAAATTTTAAAAGGTACATGGCCCAAAAAAAAACCTGAAAAACGTTTCGAAACCGCGAACTGCCGGCGATGTCAATGCCGACTCCGTTCAGTGTCACCGAGTCCGTGCTCACATCGGGCCCAATTGTGATGTGTGTGGTGGCGCTCAGCTCATCAATTGTGATGGCAATGGAATCGTTGAGCGGAAGGACGAGTTCCTGGGCAATGGACAAAATTAGGCAAAATTAGGAGGATTTAAATAAGATTTTAGGTGTGGCTCGTCTTAAAATATGGAAATTTTATTTTGTTTTAAATAAACAAACAATAAACGCACATTTGTATTTGTCTCCGAGATTTAGGTTTGAAAATTTTTAATTTAGACCAAATTTTAATATCCAAAAAAGAATAAAAATTTGAAAAAAAATATTTAGGAAGTCACAGAGACGGTCCCGTGAATGAAAGCAAATCCCACTTTTGGTAATCCTTCGGAATTGGTGTCCCGACGGATAAAAGAGATCAAAATTTTCTTTTAACTTTTTCTAGGGTAGAAAAATGCGCTGAACACGAATCCGAGCTCGGATTTTGCAAAATCATTGATTTTGTCTATGATTTTTCATCAAGTACTTGATTTTTTTGAAAATTTTTATTTTCTAAAATTTTGTTTTCTGTAAATTCAATATTCTGAATGGTGTAGAATGCATAAATAGCTATAGAATGAGCCGTTAAATATATAGGGAACCCAAAATTTTAGAAAACAAAAATTTTCAAAAAAAAAAATCAAGTACTTGATGAAAAATCACAGACAAAATCAATGATTTTGCAAAATCCGAGCTCGGATTCGTGATCAGCGCATTTTTCTACCCTAGAAAAAGTGATTTGGTAAGAAAAATTTTTTAAATTTTTTTCGTCGGGACACCAATTCCGAAGGATTACCCCACTTTTTCCTTCGTCAATATAAAAAAAATATGAATTTTTTTGTTGTTTTATTGTTGTAACTTTTTTTGTGGGTTGGTCAACCTACCGATTAAGTCTGATGGAACAGTAAAAAACAGATATAAACCCAACGGCACAAATTATAAAGGAAAGTAAATTAATGGCATTTTACAATTGAAATTTTGTAAATAAAATGTTTACCTCATTCCTCTTGCCCCAATATTTGATCAGTGCGATGTTCACTGGTGCTTGAATCGTAATATGGAAGCCACCGCCTCTGTTCATCCGAATAATTGTACTACGTTTTGAATTTTAACTAAACTAGGTAATTTGAATTATGTCATGTACAAGGGGATGAAAGGATTTCAGTAGGGATTGGATTTTCACTTTCTTAGGCACCTGCCGATCTGATTGTGAGCCATAATTGTGGGTAATAAAAATGTCAAAAGGTATGTGTAGAGGTTGCTTTTCAGACACTTTTTTACGCGGCATTTTTCAAAAAACTTTTTGGGAAGAGTGCAGGGCCGGGCGGTGTCGATAAACGTCACCGGGAAATTTTTTTGAACATTTCTTAACAGCTTTTCAAAATATGACTCACCGCTCAATGTGCTTTTTCATAACGCCATAAATTTTTTGTAATTTTTTGCGCTATTCAAAAATGCTGATCACTGCCTTTTTTGTATTGTTTAGTAGTAGAAACCGGAAATTTTAAATTTGCGGATCCTGTTGCAGGATTGGAATTCAAAATTTTTTGCAGGACCGGATCCGGCCGGATTAATCCTGCAAATCCGGCAATCCTGCAAATCCTGCATTTAAAATTTGCAGGATCCTGCGCAGGATTGCGGATTTTTGGAAATTTTGAAAAATTTCAATTAAAAAAATTTCCAAAAAAGAAAAATACATGACATTTTGAAAAAGAAATTTTTCGGGGCAGGCGGGATGCATTAAAAGGGGCGACTAAGATTTTTCGAATGGGTCAGACGGTAAAAAGAGACCGGGAACAAATCTGTGAATGGTCCATAAATTTGACTATTTTTTGTTTCAAAACCGCTTTTTTCCGGCGCAATTTTTTCAAAAAACTAGGAACATAGGGGTCAGGCGGTGCCGATAGGCGCCGCCGGAAAATTTTTGCAAATTCTAGATGAAATTTGAGATTAAAAATGGATTTGATTTGATTGAATTTATTATTAGGGATCATTTTTTGGTAATAGTTTAGATGGTTGCCCCCATTTTTCGGAGAATTTTTTTTTTATTTTCAAAAGTCATGAAAACATGTTTCTAAGGGTTTTCTGGGTCGCTGATCACGAATCCGGCATCCATTTCGGCCAATTCCAAATCCCGGACCCGAATTCGAACAAAAAGTCGAAAATTAAAATTTTTCGATTTTCAGTTTTTTGGTTCAAACATTGTTTAAATACACGGAAATTAACTAAAAGTCCTAATGCTTCAATAAAAAATTATTTAAAGCTTTTTAGACAAAAAACTGAAAATCGAAAAATTTTAATTTTCGACTTTTTGTTCGAGTTCGGGTCCGGGATTTGGAATTGGTCGAAATGGACGCCGGATTTTCGGATTTTTCTACATATTACATATGTACATATTTTTATACATATTTTGGACTTTTTCACATTTTTTTGTACATATTTTGCATTTTTTGAGAATTTTTAGGGAATTTTTTTATGAAATACCCCCAAAAATATCCAAGATTTCGCAATTTTTTTCAAAAATTTTGAGAATCTATAGAAATTTTTTGCGAAAAGTAAAAATTTTTTTTGACAATATGCCCCAAAAATAGAATTTTTTTCAAAAATGGGATATAAATAAATTAATTTTTAAATTATTAAAAGATAATTCTAAGCCTATTTAGGTCATTTTTATGGCAATTTGTGCCTATTTCACCCTTTAGAATGAATTTTTTTTTCCAAAAAACAGCATTTAAAAAATTTTATTTACATATTTTAGTACATATTTCTGGATTTTTGTACATATTTAATACATATTTCAGTGTTTTTTATACATATTTTATTTACATATTTCGCGATTTTTCTTACATAAATAAATGATCTCTATTTATTATAAATCTATTCAAGAATTTTGGCATTCTGTTCTTTAAAATTTTTAAAGAATGTAATGCGGATCCTGCCGGATCCTGCACAAAAATCAAATTTGCGGATCCTGTTGCAGGATTGGAATTCAAAAATGTTTGCAGGACCGGATCCGGCCGGATTAATCCTGCAAATCCTGCAATCCTGCAAATCCTGTTTTTTCCAAAAAATGCAGGATTGCGGACTGGGATCCTGCAAAATCCTGTGCAGGATCCGGTCCTGCTCCGGTCTCTATTTAGTAGTAGACTAGAGCGGAAATCGGTAATTGTAAAAAAACCGGTAAATTTTTGGACAAAATTTTTCAAGCTAATTTTTTTAAGAAATCGAAAGAATTTCTCAATTTTATTTGAAATCATGGCAATGGTGTGGAATTGCGGTCCCGACGAAAAAAAATGTTAAAAATTTCGCAGCTTTTTTTTCTAGGCTTAAAAATGCGCTGATAACGAATCTGAGCTCAGATTTTGAAAATCAATGATTTTATCTATGATTTTTCATCAACTACTTGATTTTTTTCAAAAATTTAAAGAAAATTAGTCAGGCGTAAAAACGCATGTACAGATGTTGTGGAGCCTAAAAAGAGCTTTCGAATGAGCTAAATGTTTATGGAAACGTCAAGCTTTAAATTTTTTACGATTTTTTGAAATTTAATTATTAATCCTAGGGGTCATACGAGACGGGGGTCTGAGGTTCGAGTTCGCTTGGCTGCGGTTTGTTTTTTTTATGACACTTAATGAAAAATCATAGACAAAAATCATTGATTTTCAAAATCTGAGCTCAGATTCGTTATCAGCGCAGTTTTTAAGCCTAGAAAAAGTATCTGTGAAAGTTTAAAATTTTTTTTTGGTCGGGACCTCAATTCCACATCATTGCCGTCATAATTTTTGATTCTGTAATTTTTATAAAAATTGCCATTAAAAATAAATATACTTAACAGAACATTCCAAATTCACTTCCACTTACAAATTTCAATTAATCTTATGAATTTAATTGTTATTTTGGCGACATTAATCACATAAATTCAAAAAAATATCAATTTAGCTGGAGAAAACCCGTAGCCCCTGTCACTAAATACATTGATTGGCACGGGCTACGGGGTTGGTAGCAACACGGGGTCACGGGCTAAAACCCCGTTAAACCCGTGCCAGCCCAAAAAAACGGGTACGTGGCCGTAAACACAGGTGCGACCGTGCCCGGCTAAATTGTAGTTTGATCAGCCATAACTTATATATAAACCGAACAATTTAGTGTCATTCGAATTGTTTTAATGAATAAGTATATCAGGGGGTGGAGCGTGGACAAATACCACCATTTTTCCATTAAGTAGTTTTAGGTCCGAGGTCCTAGGCGCTGTTTAAGTAATAATGACCCGATTTTTTTTTTAATAAGATTTAATTCTCGGAAAACCGGCATATTTTTAAATTTTAATCAGCCAAATCCTGCATTATCAAAGACAGACATTTTTTTAAATGCGACCTTTTAAAAAGTTTTTTCGACACTTTTCGCGGCACTTACAATTAATGATTCTCAAAAATCTCTCCGTTCGTCACTCTCTCATTATATTTTTGCCCTTATCCACGGCATGTAGCACAATAATATTTCCCGCATGAGTAAGATTACCCAATATTTTAAAACAATAAAATTTTTATTAACAAACTTTAACACAAATTTGAACAATTCACTGGGTATAACCAGGAAAAAAGAAAAATACTTGTGTGGAATTGGGACATTTGGAACTGGCGATTAACTGCACTCGCCGCCATCGCATGGTTTACACGCAACGTTATGTCGTTCAGGTTTTCTTTGTGCGCATACTGTGCGACAATTCTGGTAAAGATTTGGATGTAGCGTGTTCCGCGTTGTTCATTCCGCCAGCCTATGTAGTGGCGAATGAAGAATAGCCGACAAAAATATCGGCGCAGTTCAGCATATCTCCGTCCAAAATCTACAGGAAGTCGTTGACTTTCACTTCTCCCCCGTCGGATCCGAAGATCTCATCATTTTGCCGTGGCTAAGAACGACAACAATCGCGCTTAAATAAAAAAGGTATATATATCAAGGTTGGAGCGTGGATATAACACCACCAGTTTTACATTAAATAGTTGTAGATATGAGGTCCTAGGCGCTGTTTAGGAAATAATTGCTGAGTTATGGTTATATGTTTTCGTTTAAAATTCTCTAATAAGCCATACTTAGGTTTTTTAAAGCAATATTAAAGTATGAATTTTCGACATTTTGTTTGTTATAAAGTTATTTGGGCATTTTGGTTTCATATTTTGGTCCATTTTGGCATTTTTTGTGCTTTTTGTAATTTTTGTCCATAGCTATGTATTACCATATTAATTAATGAATGAGTTAATACAAATGTAAATTATTTTATTCCTTACCTCAGAAGTGAGGTTTCTCTTCACAAAAACACGGTGATTGAGTTGTGAAAAGCTGTGAAAGCGCCTGTTCGTCCACCTGGGATCTCTTTCTTGTTGTTAGTTCTCGGCGGGTGAAATTGTAATTGTTGAAAATGATTGCATGATGGCAAGCCCATGGAAGGGGCGGGAGAAATTTGGATAGGCCTAAAACACAATAATTTATTCGTGCTTTTATAATTATTAAAAAATATTTTTATTAAATTCTTTTTAAAACAAAAATCTATTTTTACGATTTAGAGAAATCCCCTTTTTATATTCTGGTTTTTGTGAGTTTGCCGAGTTTTGAAAAAAAAGAGCTGGGGTTTTAACAGGTGCGGAAAAGGTTATCTAATTGTAAGATTCGATTTAAATGTATCCCTCTATCTCTAAATATTTGGTTTGCGAAAAATTTTTTCATTCTAAATAACTTTTCATTATTTCGCACCATTCAAAGCGCATTTGTCATTTTTCTTAAGCTGGTTCCGCTCACCCAGCAATCCGTGCCGTGGTCTAACCAACTGAGCTATGGGCGCCTCTTTTAGCGGTTCTCTCAGGTCCTTTAGCCCACTTTCTCCCACACTCCGTTCCTTCTGGCATCACATGTAGTAAGGTATCTCTCCCGGTGGGACTCGAACCCACGACCCCAGCAATCCGTGCCGTGCTCTAACCAACTGAGCTACGGGCGCTTCTTTTAGCGGTTCCCTCAGGTCCTTTATCCCACTTTCTCCCACACTCCGTTCCTTCTGGCATCACATTCCGCCTCCCTCGGAAGACCGGTCCCTCGGGCTCTCCTTGGCCCTTCACCAACGGACTTGTACACTCTCATTGGTCCAGTGGTCCCGGCAGTGTGGAGGGGATCCGCCCAGGAGCGCCATGTAGAACATAAAAGGTATCTCGCCGGTGGGACTCGAACCCACGACCCCAGCAATCCGTGCCGTGCTCTAACCAACTGAGCTACGGGCGCCTCTTTTAGCGGTTCCCTCAGGTCCTTTATCCCACTTTCTCCCACACTCCGTTTCTTCTGGCATCACAGTTATTAACAAAAATACGTTAGTGATTAATCTTTTTCTTAATTAATAAAAAGTACCAGTGCATTTATTTCACGGCTTTAAAGAAAAAATTAGCGGAAACGGAAACGGGCATTCAAAAAAGGACTGGAGCGAGAATAGGATTCCCGGTTTTCCCAGAGAAAACCCTTTCCCGCCGGGCTCTTCTTTTTTGTGACTTAAAGCACCTTCAAATCAGGAAGAAATTCCGGGTTTCCGATAGTGAAAAACTGTATTTCGGGTTTCATAAGTCAAAAAAAAATATTTTTTTGCGTAATTATTCTGACTTTTTGAAATATTTTCTCTTTTTTTTGTCTTAATGTGTTTCTGTATTTTTTAATAACGCCCGCCACACTTAAATCCCCGGCTCCCCCACCCCTCTTGAGAATAACCTTGAGGGCTCTAATAAAATAAATAGATATGTCATTTCAAATAAATTGTGAAGAAGTACGGCAAAATTTTAAAAATTTTAGTCAATTTGAGCAGTATTTGAGGTTAATTTTGTAAAAATGTAAAATTTAGTTTTGGTAAATATTTACAAAAATTCGCTAAATGATATTCTGCTAAATTTCAAAGAAATTGATTGTTTAATAAAATTTTTTGAATTTTAATGGAATTTTTAGGAAAAATATTAATAAATTACTTACGGCTCTCGGAGTGCTGCTCATGCCATGTCCACGTTGCCGGCTTGATGCACGGGATTTGGATGGGTTGCTTCGTTTTGACATTTTTAGTAATAACTCTAAATAATGAGCAGCGAAATAAATAAAACAAAATTACGAGGGGAAATTTAAACTTTTTGGACAAATTCATTCTACCGGTCTTTTTTTTCTTTACATAGACAGAGGCGGGAAACACGAGGTAAGGGAAAGAACGCGGGGGCAAACTGAAAGGTGCTGTTAGTTTTCGAGTGTTTGTTTCGAAAGTTATTGATTTCAACAGTAAACTTTTTTTAAAAACTTGTCCTAGCTGGTACAAGTCTAGTTAAATTTTGAAAACTAAATGATAAGCACAGGCTCTTATATATTGTAGAGGGGTTTTGCGATTTTTTAATTCTACTACAAGAGCATGCAGGTTCGCATCTTGGCACTAAAACCCGTCATTTGTTAGCAGGACTTTTCCATGCAAATCAAGAATCAAATCTGGGAAATTTGTTGGGTTTTTGATTGCCTCAAGAAATTTTTGTATAGAAATAGTCAAAGCGACGATATATCCTTTGATAAAAAATTCATTTATTCATTATTACTTTAATTATAAATTTGTATATGCTAATTGCATATTAATATTAATTCATATGATATAAATTATATTTAAAAAATTAAAACTACAGTCGAAATCAACCAATGTCGAAAACACCTGGTACGAACTGAAACAGGAGGTGGGGGTATGTATCATGAGGGGGGTGCACTTCATTCGGGAGCAGCTCATTTCCCACCCCCGCCGTTCCACACCCCCCCCCCGTCCATACAGTTCCCCCACGGTTCGGTTCATCCACCTGAGAAATTTAAAAAATTTACTAACTAAGAAAAAATAGATAGTTTTTTATAAGAAAATTCTAAAAAAAAAATTTTGAAAAATTTTAAGCGTTTTTTTGGAAAAATTTTTTGAAAAATCTTAGTAATTCACCATAAAACTTTCTCAAAAAATTTTTCTTAGAATTTTCTTATAAAAAGCTAGCTATTTTTTTCTTATAATATTTCTAAGTTAGTAAAAAAATTTTTATTTCTCGGGGGGAGCTGAACCGGGCGGTGAACTGGACGGGGTAAACGGCGGGGGGGGGGGACGTTGGAGGGCAACCGCTTCAATAAAAAATGTCCCCATGGCCCTTGAGATGATCGCTCAAATTTTAATAAAAATTTAAATCAAAAACATTGAATTAATTTGCAAATAATGAAGAAATAAAAAAATTTGAAGGATAAATTTTATTGGTATGAGAAAAAAACTCCGTTAGGTTTTTGAGATGCCCAAATTGAGAAAGATAATCGGGGAAATATAAACAAACAAAAAAAGCTCGATTTCGATTACATAATATATAATTGAATTATTACTAATATGTATAAAAGGAAAAGTAAAATAAATAAATATTTAAATGGGGAAATTAAGACGAAAACCCTTCACAAAAACAAAATTAAAGGATAAAACACCGGGCTCCCATTCGTCCTTGAATGGCAAGGATTTACTTGAAGTTGGACCCTCCCATCTGAAAATATTTTGCTATATCAATAATCTAAATATAGTAATTTAATGGTTAAAAAATTAAGGAAATTTGAAACTGGAAATCGAAATTCCGAGCTCAAATCAATAGAAAATAAAAATTAATTTTACCCAAAAGCTCAATCAAATAAAAATATGAACTGTGGTAAATTGTGTCAAAGGTACCAAACCTTTTAAAACCAAACTGTTTTCCAGATGATCTAGATTAGAGCCCGGTAAAAAATAATTTACGGGAGCTGGAATCAGAATTCTTACGAGAACGGGAGTCCCGGGCGGGATTGGGAGTAATTCGAAAATTTAATTAAAAACTCACAAAAATAATTTAATGCACAAATTTGAAGGACAATCCTTTTATTAAAAAAATATACAGAAAAATTAATAAGGAGAAACTAAAAAAACAATTTTAGGGTCGAAAATCAGAAAAATTTTTCAAATTGCTTCAAATAATTATTTTTACATTTTATTCTAAAAAAAAATCATTAACTTTATATTTTCGACTCCGTTTATTAATGTTGACAACTTTTTGCGGCGTATTTTTTGAAAAAAACTTTTTCGGGACCAAAGGGAGGAGGAAGGAGGCCGGCGGTGCCGATAGGCGCCATCGGGAAAACTGAATAGTTGAATACAATACATTGTCAAATTTTGTCGAAAAAATGACTAATTTTTGCACATTTTAGCCAGTTTTTTAAGAAAATCAAGGATTTTAAGGGTCCGGTGGTGCCGGGAAAATTTTTTTTTTTTTAATTTATATATCAGATAAATGGAAATATTTAATGCAATAAGAAGAGATAATGAAAAAATATGGGATGGTTCACTTAATATGATGAGGTGGAGAAGGCATAAAAAATAAATCAAGGCAAAAGGATGACCCAATAAAGATACAATTGAATTGATTATCTCTCCCCACCCCATTTTTTATATTTTTATCCCAAAAATGAGCGAAATGCTGACCCAAAAATATGGGAGAGATTTTCTCAACCGGAATGGTATCAAAATGTGCAATTTCTATAGAATTGTACAAAATTAGGAGGATTGCCTCCTCTTGTCGAAGTGGGGAAATGTCGGGGGCACTGGGTCGGGGTTAACCAAACTGGTCGAATTTCTGAGACCAAATTTAGGTTTTATCTCAATTCTAAAGAGAATTAATGAAGGATTTTAGAATTTGGGCATTAAATAGGGAAAAGCGAACCACATTTTATAATAAAGATTTAGGCGCTACCTAGACATCTGTTTTTATTAATCCCGACTTCCTAAACTAAATTTGAACAAAAGAAAGTTCAAAAAAATCTGGTCTTGGACTTTTTGTTGGGTTTTCCAGGTTCGTGATCAGAAACCCCAAAATCCCGAGAACATGTTTTCATGAGTTATCGCAAAAATTTACAAATTAAAAGAATGGTCAAATCTAAACTAAATAAATTTTAAAGAAAATTAATATATAATTTTATTATTTTTCAAATTCAAGCAAGAAATAAAGAAAAATAAAAATAACTGTTGGAAGCAATTTGAAAAAGTTCCTTATTTTTTTGACTCCATACTCTGATTTGTTGACCTTGATTTTCTAATTTTTAAATAATTTTGGTCCGACCCCTGGTTAAATTGGAAAAGGATAACCCGGAATTTTACTCACAACTTTAGTTTTTTTTATAATCCATATTATTTTATCATATTAATAGCTAAATTACGATTTTCATAATAGATTGGCATGCTCATACCAGTGGTTAAGCATTTGTTAATTACGGGTGAGGACGCGGATGTTTATTTTTAGTTGGGGGACGGATACGGAAATTAGGCAAGTATTTAAAATGAAAATTAATTTATTAAATAAAAATTTATAATTTTTTTTGTTTGTTTTTATTTTAAATCTTCTTTAGTTTTTGCCAGCTCATAAACTGATTTTGAAGCACGCTTCCGACGTGTTTGAGGCAATGTTCCGTTATGACGGCAAATAAGAAAAAGCGGTATTCGGCAAAAAAATAAATGTAATTAATTCATTAGCGTTAAACGGACTGTTTCTGGGTCCAGGTGTGTTTTTCTTGTATCCAGTACAGGAAATCAGCAAACTGCATTTTTTTCCTGATCCTTGCATTACTTATACAATATCTCAGTCCTGATCGACCCTTCTTTGCAAGTTATTGTTTCTTATTTTTGAAGAGTTTCCGATTTTTAAAATTATTCTTTAATTTTTAGTTATATAATTTCAATGATTTTAAATTACAATTAAATATAACAAAATTAAGTTACGTGTTTTGCTACATAAAAAGCATTAAGCAAAAATTTTATTTGCCTTTTTTGTGCCTATTTAATTCTATTTTGCGACTTTTTTCTCTTAAAAAATGAATCCCTTGTTATGGCACAACTAACAAATGACAATTTTTTTTTTAAATTTTTAATATATTTTTTAAACCTTTTATTAAAGCGGCTTTACTATCTAAAGTAATATATAATAATTTTTGCTTTGAGAATTGTCCTTTATTTTTGCTAGGCTTTTGGGACGAAGCACAAATCACAGAAAACGAGTCACAAGCAGGGCTGGACGCAATTACGGATTACGGAAATACGGCCTTTTTGGAGTTACGGATTACGGGTTACGGATTTTTGGGATTTTCCGTAATTTTGATCCGTAATTGGCTTTTTGGGATTATTTTTCGAGACGATTTCCTGCAAGATTATTTTTTAGAAAATGAATTTTTTTTTCTATTTTTATTAAAAGGCCCATATTTCGATTTGATCTGACTTATTCTTGGTAATTTGTAGTATTATTAACATACATAAAAGTGGGGCGGGAGGCTAGCAAAGGGGAAAAGAGTAGAAATGCCTAAAAATTTGGCTATTTTTTAACAAAATTCTGAAAAATTTTCCTCGGCGATGCATATCGGCACCGCCCGCCCCAAAAACTCTTAATTATTTTGAAATATTAGCTCCAAATCTTAATCATTTTTAGACAAAATCTTATAGCAAATTGCATTAAAATTTTCAAAAATTTTCCGGAGGCGCCTTTCGGCGCCGCCTGACCCCCCCCCCCCCCCCCCCTCATGTTCCCCAGTTTTTTGGACATGCCGCGAAAAAGCTATTTTGGGATTTTCACCTCAAAAAAACGGATTTGCGGACGGACATTTGCGGACAATTTCGGGAAAAAATAAAAAAATATTCTTAAAAAATTAAAAAAAAATTCTGAAAACGTGGAATGGAAACAGCAAAACAAAATAAAAATTTCTTTTTGGCTTTAAAGGTATCATATTTTATTTTTACAGTTTCACTCTGTCGGTTGAGAGTGCTTTCTTTATTTTTAGAAAAAACAATTATTTTTTCTATTTGACCAAGTTTTTGACCTCCCCCCCAACATTTTAAAAGATTTAGCTTTTTATATAATTCTTGTCGTGGAATTTTATATCAGCTCCCCGACTTTTTTTCCCAGATAGTAGGGGATAACCCTAGATAAATCGTTCAATTGGATAGCATTTCGAGATCCCAAAAATTTTCGGAAAGGAAAACCGAAATTCCAAGGCCCAAAAATTACGGGAATCTGATGTTGGAAATCGGGATTTCGTGCAGAAATTGATCTTTGAATATGGACCTCCAAATTGATAAAAATGAGTGCTCTGGGATTATTCTCTCTAAAATTTTATTTAAAAAAATGAAAATTATAGAGTTTTTTATTTATATCAATTTTAAGACCTTTCTGTCTTCTATCGAAAACATTTTGTTTCAGAAAAAAATTGTCTTTTTTTTAACAAAGACATTGTTGTTAAGCAAGCTGCCAAAGTGGGGAAAAGCACATTTTTTGACCCATGTTACAATTGGTCAAAATTGGCACTTAAAGTTTGAAATGTGTAAAACCGAATGGACTAATTTACAAACTGATAATTTTAAATAGTGAAAGTATTTGTTCGTGATTAAGCATAAAATTAGAAGAAACGTACTGGTGAGTCCAAATTTTGCATTCCATTTTTTTTAAAAAATTTTAAGAATATTTCTTATTTTTTCCCAAAATTGTCCGCAAATGTCCGTCCGCAAATGTCTGGACGCGAACATGCAGATCTTTTATTCTGATCATAAATTAATCTTAACAATTTTTAGATTAGGTTTTTTTAAATTTAAAAATTAATTAGAAAATTTTTTTTTGAAAATTACGTATTACGCCAAATTACGGCTTTTTTGGACCTCCGTAATTACGGATTACGGATGGCCGTAACTGAGAAAATTGCGGCAATTACGGATTACGGATTCCGTAATTGCAAATCCAGTTGCGTCCAGCCCTGGTCACAAGACTAAGATGGACAATTTTTGAAAGGCTCTTTTTGATAAATTCATTTTTATTTGTTGCTGATTTTTTGCTATTTGGCATAGCGGCAATTACAAAGAGAAACAATTAAGAGGGGGGGGGGGGGGGGGGGGAATTTGGGCGAATTAGAAAAGCTAAACAAAATAAAAAGAAGGAAAAGAAAGGCAGTGGGAAATGGGGACGGAGAAGGGCACGGGGGGAGGGGAGGGCAATCGCTGATGTGTTTCTGCTTTTTCTTCCGCTGATCAGAATAGCTTTTCTCAACGTCTTCGCGTGCCGTCCTCGAAGAACACTCCGCCGTCCACGGCACAGTATTTGGGACAGATTCCGCGCTCTCCGGGGTTGCCAGGCTGTCCGGGTTGGCCGGGCTGGCCCGGTGCTCCGCCGTTGCCTGGCTGTCCTGGGCCTCCGGGAGGTCCCTTCGGGCCGGGCTGTCCAGACGCGCCGGGCTGTCCAGGGGCTCCAGGCTGACCGGGCTGTCCGGGTGCACCAGCCTCTCCTGAAACAGGATTAAGTCCATTGAAAATAAGCGAATGTCGGTCTACCAGGTGGGCCTGGAGGAGGAGGCTCCGTCTGCGGTGGGCTGGCAGGTTGTCCGGGCTGTCCAGGCGCTCCGGGCTGTCCGGGTTGGCCAGGCTGGCCACTGGGGCCAGGTGGGCCGGGCTCTCCCGGTTGCGGCTGTCCTCCTCCGGTACCAGGTTGACCGGGTGATCCAGGCGCTCCCGGGGGTCCCGGTGGGCCATTGTTTCCGGGCTGACCGCCAGGGCACGGGGTGCATGGAGGCTGAACATGTAAATTATTAATACACATTAGAGGACAATTTCCGGAACTCGAGACTGAACCCCCATTTACCGGGTGCACTTGCTCGCAAGGCGTCTGCGGGGTTTGTCCGGGCTGTCCTGGTGAGCCGGGTGCTCCCGGATTTCCGGGTCGTCCAGGCTGTCCAGGTTGGCCGGGCTGGCCTTGGGCACCGCCGGAGCAACACTCTTGGCAGCTACCGTATGCGCTACGCGCCGTACGGTTTCCGGCGACCAGCAGAGGCAGCCCCTTCAGCTGACTGACTTCGGACCAAATGTCTTTGGCATTGTGCTGAAAATGGCACTTTTAGCACTTCAAATTTGTGCCGGATTCTTTGCCTGGCATGAGCTGAGCTCAGAGTCCATTTTCATGCCCACGTTCGACACGTAACTCTTCAGCATTGGCAGTGTCAAGCACACCGACAAAAGTGAGATGATGGAGAAAGAAACCGTCGTGTAAGCCACGAAACGGTAAGCTTTGACACGCCCTTCGAAGTCGGCCATTTTTTGCTAAGTTTTCTACCTGAAGCGCCAGGGGAGGGATTGTTAATTAGTTGGGACAATGCTTAAAAGTAAACAAATGGTGAAAGGAACGAAGCGGTGTGCCCAAAAGAATGAGGAAAGGAATGAAGTTTTATTGAGCACTTTTAGGATGTTTAAGGGAATAGAATTTTGTAATAATTGCTTCTTGACGGGCAGGCTGATTGTTTGTTCTAATTCAAGAAAGGCCAATTTATAGGGGGCCGTTATGGAAGGAATGGGGCCAAAGTGCCCTTTTTGGGGTGCAATTAGCAATTAGAACCATATTCAATTAGTGAGACGGCAGCCAAACCTGATGAAAAGACAGGATAATTAATTAATGATAATTTTTGGGGGATACTGATATATAAAGTCAAACTTTTGGTTTCAATAGTGGGGCTCAAGTTACTAATTGGAATATGAAGAGTATTCAATTCTAATTAGTGGTGATGATGGGGTGGAGGAAGCTCAATTTATAGGGGTGTCGCTGTGGGATGGGGCCGGGTGTACCATTTTTTTACGGCACATAACAAATGGCCTCAGGCGCGGGGAACGGGCGGAGGGGGGGGGGGGGGGGGAGGCGTGCCCAACGGGGCCCGGCCCGACGTTTCGTTTCGGTAGCTGTTCCTTCTGCTGATCACACAATTCGTCCGTCGTTTCGTCTCCCCACCACCAATTTTTTTGGGGGGTGTCACTTTCGATCGGTGCTGTGTTCACAATTTTTTTTTTGTTCTTCCCAGCCTCCGTCATATTTCATTGTTTGTTTGTTTGTTTGTTTTTTCTCGCGCACTTCCAATTAACTTTCGATCGCAACAAGTCGCGCCGTCCCCCGCCGACGGGGCCAAAACTCGACCCAAAACGGACGGACAAATTTTGTTGCTCGTTTGACGATGGTTTTTTGGCGAAAAAAACGGGGCTAGGTCGTTTCGTAAAACTGCCATTTTTACACTTTTTTCGAGAAAAATTTGTCATAACTTTTCTTAAACATAACCAAATTAAATAATTATTTGATATTATATGATAACTTTTTATGCTCAATTAGCATAAAAAAATTTCAGAAAACTTCATTTTAGTTTTCATAAAATTCTGACCAAAAATTAAAAAAAATAAACATAACATTTGAAAACTTAGTGAAATATTCCGAAAATTAATAGATATTCATGTTTATATCATACGATAACAAGATTATTTTTTTGTTGTTTGTGTTTAAGAAAAGTTATGATGGATTTTTCTCGAAAAATCTGTAAAATTGGCAGTTTTTTATGAAACGACCTAGCACGGAAAAAACGAGGAAGGACGACAACGACAACAATATGTTAAAAACCGCCTAAAGTGCCCCAAAAAAGTCTTGCCCCAAAGAGGCAAAAATTGGGAATATTCAATTTTCTAAATAAAGGATACAACAAATTCCCTTATAATTTATTTTTTTCTATAGCTCATTTCATGCTCTATCAGATGCTGAAATACATTTTTTATTTAAAGTAAAATTGAAGGTGCTACGATTTGTACATAAGAAGTTATAATTGGTTGAAAAATTGGAGAACTCAAAAGTGATCAGTTTTTAATTATTTTCCCTTGAAATACGGTAAAAGGGTAAAACAGTGATTTTTTTATAATCATCAAAATTCAACCATGTATAACTTTTTATGTATATTTCGTAGCACCTTCATTCCTTAAGCAATTCGATAGCAAATTTTGTGCTCATTTCAATGATTCTATTAAAAATTTCCAATAAATATTTCCTAACCTTCTAGGAATTTTTTTAAGAAAATTACCCAAATTTTCAGTGTGTCTTTGATTTGGGTGCCAATTTACGGAACCCGTCAGTTGGGCCCCAGCATGTTTTTCCACTATAGCTTTTTTCTTTGGCATCCAAATCCAACAATCTTGGTATCGTTCGAAAGCCCTTCACTGCTCTATTAGCCTTACAAAAAGCGAAAAGATTTTCAAGCCTTGAAAAAATTTATTAATAAAAAATTTCATAAATTTCGACTTTTTTGCAATTTTCATGTATAACTTTTTTGGATTGTCTAATCGCGAAGCAATAGCTTAGAAAAAGCTTCTAAAAATGTTAAGCTTTCGAATGATACCAAGTTTTATATATTTGGATGACAAAGAAAAAGTTATAAAAAATTGTAAATATATTTTGTTGCGTTTTATGCCTTTTAATGCTTTTGAAGGTCCAGTCTCGAAGCCATTTGGCCACTTTAGCCCACTCAACACAATTTCTCGACGAATGTATGACCACTCGCTAAAATTTTTTAATATTTTTTCTATTTTTAAAAGAAAATCTTCTTATGCTGTTGAAATTTCTATTTTTAAAAGAAAATCTTCTTATGCTGTTGAAATCGTTTAATGTTGAAGATGACGGTTATAATTTTTTTTGCAGTTTTTAAGTACAGGAAAAAAACGGGTACAGGAAAAATACAGGCTCCTCGAGGCCTGGATCCAGGCATGTACCTGTATTTCCCGATTGGCCTGTACCTATTTTTTCTGTACAAAAGAACATTAAAATACAGGTACAGGTAATATACATGCTCTTCGGGGCCTGGATCCAAGACTGTCTGTACCTGTATTTTTAAAATTTTGTTATAAAAAGCATTTTTTATAGAAAATATTAGTTAGAAACACCTAAAAGAGTATTTATTATATCTACACCATTAAAAATAATTATTTGATGGTTTTTGAGTAACGACCCGGCACCGTTTCGTTCGGTTCGACTTCACAGTGTAATGGGTATTTTTGACTTTTTTTTGCTTTTCAGATATTTTTGGTTATGCATAAAATTCTGAAATTTATCCATTTGCTTTTCATTTGTGTTTATTTGTCTGATTTCATTTCGTCCGCTGATCAATGGGATTTGACCGTTTCCAAAAACAATGTCAAAACATTCGCCAAATTCATTAGAGAGATTCGGAACAAATTTCAACCGAAAATGAATTATTTATTTGGTTATGAGGAGAGCAAACTGCTGCAGTTTTACCTGATGTTTGTCAAATTTGCGGCGGAAATTGCCCATTTTCAAATGGAAAATGAAATTGGCCAAATTTGTTCGAATTTTGAAGTCGGGTTTGGTGCCGATACGTTTAAATATGTTGGACACTTTGATTATGACAAAAATTTGGAATTGCTTTTGGCCAGTGAATATAATCAAAAAATCTTTTGCCGCGCTAAAAAACTCCCCCAAATTGTTGTGGGCCAAATTTTGCTGTTGACCTTTTCGTTCGCTGTGCGACTTCAATTAAGCGGCGTGTAAGTCATCAATTTATTAATTTATTTTTTATTTTTATAATTTATTTATTTTTTTAGTTTGGCATTTTATCGCACTTTTGACAACCACAAATACATCGACGAATGGCAAATTCAATCCCTTTTGTCGGCCTATAAGAATTTATCTGCAAAATTTGGCATCACTAAATACTGGTAGTCATAAATTTTTCAAATGGCGCCTGTAGGAGCCATCGGACACTAATTGCATTAGAATTTTAAAATTTTTCTAAAAAACCGACTAGCCAGGGACGCGAGGAGAAATTTTCATCCTGCGCGCCAATTAGCTGAAAACGGAGCTTTTTGAGCCGGCATTTCCATATTCTTCATTTTAGAAGTCTTTTTAAATACCGCATAAATTGGATTAAATTTTAATTTTATTTAATATTTCAGCGTCTTTCCATTTAAATTGATCCAACTTCATAATGGTGTGAAAGAAGCTGTTTGGGCGAAATCATTTAATGAACAAAATAAAAAATACATCCGTAAATTTGCATCTTTATTATTATTCGCTGCTCTTTAAAATGTCAAATTGAATTTCCAAATGACAGCAATTAAAAAAAACAATTTTCCATTTTTATTTGGGATAACATATTTAAATTACCCATTTTGCTGAACTTTTCTTTTTTTTTTTTGCAGAAAATTTCAATTTCATTGTGCAAATTTCCGAATTTCAATTGACAGCCTTTGAGGTTCATCAATTGGTGGAGGATATTTTACAGAATGCAAATGAACGAAAAAAGAATAAAAGAAATGGGGAAAATGAAATTAAATCATCAAAATTATACGAATTTATGGCGAATTATTTTGGAGCCAAAATGAATTCATTAAGCTGTGTGTTCATTTATTTGGGCAAAGAATTGAATGAAAGAATGAGTTGGACAGGATTCTACCACTCCAAGTTCAACAATTACCTTTTTAATGAACAAAGAAATGGCAAAGAATATAAAACAGTGGAAGATCAACTCAATGGGCTGGCAACTTCTTCAGTATATTTTAAGTAAAATTTTAATAATTTAAGCATTAATTTTGCATCATAATTACTAAAAAAAGTTCAAAGTTCACAATTTCTTTCCGAATTCTCGACTTTCTGATAAAATTTTGGCACCTGAATAGAATTTACTTTTCAGAAAATTTATCCTAAATGAAAGAATCTTCAATTTTGAATATTGTTGAAAAAAGAGAACATCCTAAATGAAAGAAATTTAAAATAATTTTTTTCAATTCAAAACTTTATTTTGCTTTAGAATCGTGCCAATTGAAATAGAAATGTTCGGCGAACCGATCCGTAATTTTACAAGGGCACTTCAAGTTGATTCAGTCCCGTGTAAAGGTGAACAAAATAATTAATAAAATCCAAGAGGTAGACATTTTGGTTGAAAAAATATAAATAGAAAATGCCAAAAGTTTTTTCTTTTCGAAGGTATATGCAAATTAACACTTAACTATTTGATTAATTTTAAAAAATCAACACAGAACACTTTTTTTGCTATGACAGAACTTATTCAATACCCTAATAAATATACGGAATAAAATCGGTAATTATAATTCCCCGTTTTTACCGTTACATTACCGGAAAAGTCGCATTTTTTGAGCACTAATAAAACTAGGTGAAATAGATTTAAAATTGCAAAAAAAAAAAACCTAGAGGGTCAGAATAATTAATTAAGCATTGGAACACTTGGCCAAAGAATTGCAACAAAAAATTGTCAACGAAAACAAAAAATATGCGTGTAACAGAATCCTTAGAAGAATTGTACGAATTTAAACTTTTTAAAGAAATTTTTCGCAGAAGGGATAATTTAGAAAATTATAATAAATTTGATGAAATAGGCAAAAAATTTGGACAACAAATTTCAAAAGCTGAACAAAAAATTCAACTTACAAAGCAGGGATGGCATTCCGAGGCCCCAAAAATTTTCGGAAATCGGAAATCGGAATTCCGGGGGTCCAAAATTTTTCGGAAATCGGAAATCGGATTTCCGAGGCCCAAAAATTTTTCGGAAGTCGGAAATCGGAATTCCGACCCCAAAAACGTCGGAAATCGGAATTCGGAAGTCGGAAATCGGAAATTTTCAAAAAATATAAAATATAATAAAAAAAATTTTTAAATATTATAATAGGCTAAATTTTTAATTCTTAACCAAGTAAAAGCTGGTTCAAAATTTTTTTGATCTATTTAAATAAATATTTGCCTTAAAAAATTATTCAATGATTTTCATCAAAAATTTTACCTTTTTTTTGCGGCGCGCTTTTTCAAAATTTTTGAAAACACGGCGGGCGAGGTCCGGCGGTGCCGATAGGCGCCGCCGGTGAAAATTTTTTATAATTTTTAATCATATTGTTAACAAATCTTGTCCAAAAATGACTAAATTTAGCGATTTTGAGGCAAAAATTTCTCAAGAAAAATATGATTTTTAGGGTGCGGCGGTGCCGATAGGCGCCGCCGGGAAATTTTTGAAAATTTCAATGCAATTTATTAACCAAAATTGTAAAAAATTGTTAATTTTTTGAAAAAAAATTCAAAAAAAAATTTCCGAAAATTTCCGACTTTTTATCAAAAATTTCGGAAATCGGAAGTCGGAATTCCGACGTCCAAAATTTTTTCGGAAATCGGAATTCCGACCCCAAAAATGTCGGAAATCGGAAATCGGAAGTCGGAAATCGGAATTCCGTGCCATCCCTGTTACAAAGCTTAATGATTTATTAAGCAAAATAATTAAGGAGAAAAGTTGCACTATTTTATGTCCTCTAATCAACGGAAATTGGGAGTACAAATTGAAGGAAATTTTGCCGAAATTTGGCCAAATTTTATTAGAAACCCTACGAAAAATATCCCCAGAAAAAGTGAAATATGACAAGAAAAAACAATTGTTGTCTTTTCCGTGGGAGTTGGGCCAATTTTTGCTGGGACGGCTCGAGGAAATGCTAAAAAGGTATAATAAAATTATAAATATTTTATTTGTTTTTTAGATTAAAATTACCAATTGGCCAATTGGATTTTCTTAAAACAATTGAAAACATTGCGTCGACTGAAGATGAATTTAAATTTGTAAAATTGAGAAAAATAATTCCTCAGAAAGTCAATGAGCATCTTTTCAAATTGCTTTTGTCTTTTGCCATTCGCCTGACAATGGAAATTCAAAACGAAAGCTTGGCAAGAAAACAGTTGGGAATATTCATTCAAACTTATAAATGTATTGCGGAGGAAAAGAAAGAGCAGGACAATGCTAATGAGGGGTAACTAATTAAATTGTGATAATTAAACAAATTGTTCGCCAATTAAGCATTTTTCAAATGCAAATAAACACAAATTCCGATAAAATGGTGGAAATTATGGTGCCGGATTGGACATTCCCATTTTATATGAATGCGCAAAAAACCAAACAATTGGAAAAGGAAAACGCCAAAGGCAAATTGAAAAATATTTTAAAATGAAAAATATTATTTTTTATATTTCAGAGAATTTCCAATTTGTGCTTTCAATGCGCAATTACAAGACAACTTTATACGACTTTTTGAAATTTGCGCAGAAATTTGGCCAAATGGAGGAAAATGACATTTCGATAAATGAAATTGATCCAAAAATATTTGTGAATGTTTTCAGTTATTTGAAAATAAGCTTCCAAAAAAGGAATCTGCCAAAGAAGTGGGAGAGAAGGAGATACTTCCCAATGCATTTGAAACAGTGCTCATAAATTTGATTGAACAAAAAATATGCGAAAATATTAAATTATATTACCCATAGTAATAATAATATTAATAAAATTTTTATTTTTATGAATTTAGAAAAGAAGATGAAATTAAGAAACATTTTCAAGAAAATCTTTTCAACCTTGCTAAGCTGATCAAAATTGAGGACGACCAAAGCATTGGTAAAATGAATGAAACAAATTAAAATTTAAAAAACATTTTTTTACTTACAGTTTTGCAACAAATTGTCCTTGTCAAATGCAAATTATGCTGGTGCGAAATACCCAAGAATGGTGGAATGGGAACTTTTGCAATTTTATCTGATCAAAATGGGAAAGAACGGACTTTGGGAAAAAATTGATCAGTTGCAATTCAAATGGATCAAATTGTACGACAAAAAGTTCAAAAGAAGAGTGAAAGGAAAGGAGAAAGAAAAATATAACGCACAGATAAAAGAAACCGTCGAAAAATTAGTCGGGAAATTGGGCGACATTCTGCAAATGGTCGAACTAACGAACGAATGATTTCGAATTTGCCGTTTTGCCAGCTTTTTGAAGATTGGCATTCCTTTGACTTTCTGAGATCCATCGCCTTTTTTTCTTGAGAGTATTTGTCCTTTTTAAATTGTTCCTTGTTTTTATTTCATTTTCATTTCGCCGCTTTTTTTCTCTCCTTTCGCCTCTTTTCTCTCCTTTTGCCTCTTTTCTCTCCTTTCGCCTCTTTTCTCTCCTTTCGCCTCTTTTCTCTCCTTTCGGTTCTTTTATCTTTTTTTTCTTACTGAGTAAATTTTTCACTTTGTTTGGCATTTCTTAGTTTTTAAAGTGAACGGATACAAAAGTTGGCAATTGGTTACGAGGAGAGCCATTCGAACTGTGCGTGATGCTAACATCAAAAATTTTGAGATTTTATGGACCCATTAAATTATAAACCTACAGTCATGGTCATATGTTTATAACCACTTTTAATTTTTTGAAATTCCAATCGATAAAAAGTTAAACGTTTAAGAATGACTAAAATATTTTGGCATTTTTTGTAGCATTTTTTGTGGGCTTTCTAATTGTTTCACTCATTGAAGAAAATATTCTTTGACATGGAAGTGACATTGGTAGGAACCAATTATACTCCATTTTCGGGTGGTCATATGTTTATAACCAAAAAAAAAGTTTTTTTTTTAAACTCAATATTTTGTGGTCAAAAATTCTGAAAAAATTCCTACTGAGCTAACTTTTTATCCTGATCAAAAAAGTCTTTTACAGCAACTTTATCAGATCACTCCTTCATAGTTATACACCCAAAAATACACTGAAAATCGGGAAAATTTTCGAAAAAAATTCCTAGGGGCTTGGGAAAAATTTATTGTTAAAAATGATTATACCCATCTGAAAGAGCACAAAATTCGCTACAATATACAAAAGACCAAAGTCTCTACGACTTATACCCGCAGAGGTATGGGCACTTCATTTCAGTGTCTTCAAAAGTACTGTATTTCTTAAGAAAATAGTGTATTTTACAGTAGAAATGATCAACACCAAAATTGAAGTTCCCATACCTCAGCGAGTATAAGTCGTAGACCCAACATTAAAACTGACATCATGGGCTTTCCTAAAATTGACATAATGGGCGTTTCCTAATTTGGTTTTGCCAAGGCGTTTCCTAAAACTGCCAATCAGGCTTCATAAAAACTGACATCATGGACGTTTCCTAATTTTGCCAGGGCGTTTACTAAAACTGACATCATGGACGTTTCCTAATTTTGCCAGGGCGTTTACTAAAACTGACATCATGGACGTTTCCTAATTTTGCCAGGGCGTTTACTAAAACTGACATCATGGACGTTTCCTAATTTTGCCAGGGCGTTTACTAAAACTGACATCATGGACGTTTCCTAATTTTGCCAGGGCGTTTACTAAAACTGACATCATGGACGTTTCCTAATTTTGCCAGGGCGTTTACTAAAACTGACATCATGGACGTTTCCTAATTTTGCCAGGGCGTTTACTAAAACTGACATCATGGACGTTTCCTAATTTTGCCAGGGCGTTTACTAAAACTGACATCATGGACGTTTCCTAATTTTGCCAGGGCGTTTACTAAAACTGACATCATGGACGTTTCCTAATTTTGCCAGGGCGTTTACTAAAACTGACATCATGGACGTTTCCTAATTTTGCCAGGGCGTTTACTAAAACTGACATCATGGACGTTTCCTAATTTTGCCAGGGCGTTTACTAAAACTGACATCATGGACGTTTCCTAATTTTGCCAGGGCGTTTACTAAAACTGACATCATGGACGTTTCCTAATTTGGTTGCTAAAACTGCAAATAAGACAAAAATACGACTTACTGTACAGGAATTTGTCCAATGTTCTTCAAAATTGCTTGATATAACATTTAAAAAAGTTCTTAAAGTTCATTATTCCTTCTTTTAGATGTTCACGAATTCATTCACTAACCAGAATGACAAATTCTCAACTATAAATCCTTATATGAACCAAATCAAATATGTCCAACAATACTTGGTTTCTGTATTCAGCTATTTTGGCGTTTTGCCCAAAATTGTTGAAAAAAATACAAAAAAGCGAAAAACACATCCCTAAGAATTGACTCCAAAAACATTTTCGATTTTAAAATAAGGTATCTCAATACTGATTTGGTTTCGTTTTGTTGCTTTTTGAAATAAAATTTGACAGGGGTCGTAGTGAAGGAGGAAAAGAGGGAAATTTCTGAGAATTTGGCTAATTTTTAAACAAATTCACTAAAAACTCCAAAAAAGTTCAAAAACTTTTCCCGGCTACGCCTATCGGCATACCGGACCCAAACCCCCCTTGTTTTCTTAACTCGACAGCGTAAAACATTAATTTTTTGACAAAATCTCTTAACAAATTTCACTCGAATTTTCAAAATTTCCTCGGTGGCGCCTATTTGCGCCGCCGGGCTTCAACCATTTAAAAGTTCGTTTATTTGTTAAATTAAATTTAAAAAGGAAAACATTTTTGTTGGCTGCTCAAAAAAAAAGTCCGTATAATACTAATTGGTTATGTAAAGCAACGCCCAATTTAAAATTAATTAGTGACTCCGTCTGGCATTTTGAAAGGCCCCCAACCAAAGCCAGGACAGCTTCTTCTTTTCAAATAATTATTCATGCAATCCATATGTGTGCAATTAAATTTACTCAAAACCTTTTCTTTGGTGGTTTCTGTGTGTGTGCCAATTTAGCCCATAATTTTTCATATTGAAATCCTTTAAAAAAATAAATTTCAGATAGGAGATTAATAAAATGGATAATAAATAAAGTTAGTATTTTTATATATTCCATTTTATTTCGACCTACATACCAATTAGAGATAACAAAAAATTTAATAATTGCCTCTGAACATTGGCACAAAAGAAATGAATGTCAGTAGCAGTCTTCTGCTTGGTTGGATATGCTGAATTTGGAAGATACGAAGAAAAATAAAAAAATTTAATTTACTTTTTTTCATTTGAGAGAAAGTTTCACATTGGGCATAGAAAAACGAAAATGGCATCCGAATGTGCCAAAAAGGAGTGCCAATTGCCCATAAAATTCCCATAATAAAAGCTCGACTACTGCCCATTGTTTGTCATTTCGTATTTATACATTCAGTGCGCCCAACTTTTGTCATTAAAAAGCTTTTGGCTATTTGAAGGATGTTTTATTCACTGGAACGCGCCTATTTTCTCATATTATTTTACTCATGACAAATTTCAAATGTTTTATAAAATTAAGGATAATCATTTTTTTAAATATTTCCAAATTTCGAAATGCTTTTCCTCTCTTTTTCGTCCCTCGTCCTCCGCCAAATTCGCCCCTCTTTCTGTCGCTGCTTTTCCTTTCTGCTGATGTTGGCCATGCTTTTTGATCTGATCAGCATCGGTCGATCACTTCCAATCGGTCCAACCAGCAACAGAATTTACTTCTCCAACGCATTACGGTGGGAATTTTACTTGGGTACAGTATGTATACTGTAATAGAATCCCTACAAAAATTTACAACCTTTTATTTTAGTGACCCCAAAGACATTGTGCTTCAATTGGTCACTGTCCCACCGCCAATGTTTAAATTTGCCGACTTTTCCAATAAATTTGTTCGGTTGGAAAAGCGTCGGCGACAATTTGGTCCTGTTCAGGCCAAAAAATATGAAAGAAATTGTAAGTTACTTTTTTCATTTAAATAATTAATTAATTTTCAAATTCCTTAGGCTTTTTCTCTCCAGTTCAGTGCATGTTGGTTTTCAGAGACGGCTCCAAGCTTTACGGACAGTAAAATGATTGAGCGATTTTTTACACAAAAAAAACTAAAAATCCGATAAACGCTTAACATCCGAATATTAAAAGATCCGCTGCTATAAAGAATAAATATTTCTTTATTTCATTTCTTGCAATATTTTCTTTCATATTTATAATTTTATTTAATGCCGAGTTAATTCATTTTGTTTTTCTGTTCTTCCTTCTAATTAAATAATTAATTGACTGATTAATTTGTTTGTTTACTGTTGGAGATAATATGCGAGAAATGAAGAAAAGTGCGTGGGTGGCAATCAGCTGCCATTCTTGCCCATTCGCTTTTGTTTTCGCGCACATTAACAAAAATTTATATAAACATTGGATAATTAGGTCATTAGGCAATTCCATTTCATTTTGGATTTTTTTATTTTATTAATTCATTTAACAAATTAATAAATAAATTTTATAAGCATTATATTCCAATGCAAAAATTTGTTTTCATCGTTTTGCTGCTGCTTCATTTCTTTTTGGTTCTGTCGTCCGTTCCATTTGCCACCGGCACGGCTTTACCCAATGAGAGGAAATTGATGAAGCATCAAGTGATCGGAGCACGCGGCACGGGGGCGGGCAATGACGGGGGACTGCTGCTGGGGTACGGATGGCAATGATGGCAAATGGGCAGAAAATGGCACGGCACTGAATGAAGCGGAGGGAAAGCGAAGCGATTGGGCCAACGGATGGCATTTGATAGAGAGAAGAATAATTATTTTTACTAATATAAACATATCCAATTTGTAATAATATGATGTGATTGCAATAAATTTGCACAAGAATATTAACCAGGGATGTGCCGAGCCAGACAAAATCCGATTCCGATTAAATCGCCGATTCCGATTATGGCCAAAAATCCGATACGGTTTTAAAACCGATTACGATTATGGCCCAAAATCCGATTAATTGCGATTCCGATTACGATTCCGATTTTTTTTTTTAATAATTTTTTCCCAAAAATTTTATTCATAATCAAAAATATTTGCTAAATAACAAAAAACTTAATTATATCGGGGAGAATTAATCCGGCACTGCTTTGTGAGAAAAATTTAATTTCAATCATTATTAGGGTTGTAAATTATATGGACTATAAAAAGGCAAATATGGACATAAAATATGGACTAAAAAAGCCCGAAATATGGACTAAAAAGCTCAAAAATGGCCAAATATGGACCAAAATATGGATTAAAAACTGCCAAAATATGTGTTTTAAATCCTCAAAAATTCCAAAAAGGTGTATGTATTCAATATTTGCTCTAATACACTTAAAAAATACAATAAACAACCAAAAAATGGATTTAAAACATAAAAATGCAAATTTTTTTATTGTCGTCCATCGTAAAAAAATTTTCCAAGTTTGTCAAAATTTCAAAAAAAATTCTCATTTAAAAAAATGAAAGGTTCACAAAAATGGCAAAAATATTTATTAAAAATGACGACGAAAAGTCAAATTTTTCGGATTTTTTGGGCTGTAATTTTTAAAAATTTCCAAAAAGTCCATCTTTAGGGGTGTATTTTTCGCTTTTTTTTTGCATTTTTATAGTGAAAATTTGACAAAAATGGTCGAAATATGGACTAAAAACACAAAAATTGAGAAATATGAATTTATTCCCGAAAACCCCCAAAATATGGATTTATATGGACTAAAAATCTTCACCAAATCAAAAAATTTTAACGCAGAAATGCAACTATTTTTGAACCCCTTTCTTCATAGCATATGCGCAGAAAAAATATGTTAATCCATATAATTTACAACCCTAGTCATTATGTTTAAAATAAGATTAAAACATTCGTTTCAGAAAACATTTTTTTTCAAAATTCATTGGTATTCTCGCTAAAAAAAATTCCTTCAAAAGGTCAATTCTTAGGGGTGTAATAATCGGATTTCAAGGCAAAATCCGATTACGATTATCCGATTCCGATTATGGCCCAAAATCCGATTAATTGCGATTCCGATTACGATTACGATTCCGATTCGGCACATCCCTGATATTAACCCCTGCCAAACAATAAAACCTCCCAAAAGGAATCTCATTGGCTTTAGGAAAATAATAGAATTATGCCATGCATGTAAAAAATGGTCACTTCATGGAAAAATTTAAACTTTTTGGCATTCTATCAAAAAAAAATCACTCTTTTTTTGCTAAATTTTGAAATTATTTTCTATTTTTTATCAAATATTTTTGGGTCAAAATCTGTTAACAAATTGCATTCAGTTTTTAAATTTGACCCAAAAATTTACAAATTTTTGTTGAAAAATTTGTTAAAAAAGCGGACTAAAAATCACAAATTTTCCCGGCTTCGCCTATTGCACCGCCAGATAACTAAAAAAACTCCTTAATTTTCTTCAAAAATTAGTTCAATTCAATTATTTTTCCACTTTTCTGATAATGCATATGCACTGCATACTTTGACATTTTTTGCACATTTTCTTTTTACTAATTATTATATATTTTTAATTTTATGCATATAAGCCAGGTCTCTCTAATCATAACATTATTAGTCCAGCATTAGTTTATTATAATCAGAATATGTTGGTTGAATTCTTTCAAATTTTATTGAAAACCAGAAACATATCTCAGTGTATTTGTTTTAATTGCAAATGTGGTGAATTCGCTCCTAATTTACAATAGAGGAATAATTGAAAGCAAATGAATGGGTGTATTTGCTGCATGACACAATTTGTTTGAGCATTCCGCGGAATTAATGACATCATGACCAAAAATCGAAATAAAATTGACAAAATGCCAATTAATTGCGTACTTGATTTTTATATTTGCACTCTTTATTTTCGTATAAATACCCGCTCCAATGACTTCCGCATCAAAAAAGCCTAGCAGGGTTGTTGCGAATCGAAAAATAAAATATTGAAACACAAAACGAAACGCTCTAAAAACCCGAAAATAAGAAACCCAAAACACGAAAAAATTTTTACTGAAAAATTTCTAAAAAAATTAGAAACCAATTTACTTTCCCAATTTTTTTATCATAAATTAAGAAATTTAGAAAATAATTCTAAATTCCTTAATTAAGGCGTGATCTGCTAACAAAATTTGAGTACAATTTGTTACCAGATTTCGAGATTTTCGGATTATTTTTTGTTCTTTTTGCTCAACCCAGCCAAATTCCTGTGTCTACATTTTTGTTTTTATGTTGGTCATTATTAATTTTCGAAACATAGATTATCAAATAAATTAATATTTTTTCTTAGATAGAAGAATTAAATTAAATTAAACCTAATAGTAATTTGTTTATAATTTAAAAGAAAATAATTCTAAAAAATTGAAATATTCAATTTTCATTTTTTCTCTAATTAATAGGGATTCATTTTTTAGACAATGTCCTAAAATTTCTGCGCACTTGATACGTCAGAGCACGAAAACGCATTATCCACTTCATTTGAAGCCTATTTCGCCATTTTTGGCACCTTTTTCATGATTTTCAAAAATCCTTAAAAAATGCAATAAAAATTAAAAATACACCCCTAAGAATCGACCTGAAAAAATTTCAAAAAATACACCCCTAAGAATAAAGAATTTTACCAAAAATTGATTCCATAAAATATTATTATTTCTTGGTAAAATTTTCTGGTATAAAATTTTCCTTCTTCAAAAAACTTTAAAATATTTAAAAGTTCATTACAATTAAAAATAGCTAAATTTAAATTTTTTTTTATTAAGATTTTATATGTTACTTAAAAGCGTTAAGGTTTTTTTTCGCCTATTTTTGTGACTATTTAATAGAGACTGGACAAGAGAGTCGGTCGAACGGTTTCGGTTAAAAACCGAAAAAAACCGAAAAATTCAAAAATTTCTCGGTCGAACGGTTCGGTTAAAAACCGAAAAAATTTCGGTTAAAAACCGAAAAAAACCGAAAAATTCAAAAATTTCTCGGTCGAACGGTTCGGTTAAAAAACCGAAATCGGTAAAACCGAAGAAAAATTTTCGGTTTATTTCTGTTTTTTTTTGAATTTGTTTATTTATTTTTCAAAAAATGCAAGAAACCATTTTGAAACCATTTTTCTAATCAGAAAAAGCTAAAAATCTACTCTGAGCAAAATTGTAGAAGTATTGAAGCTCTATCGAATTGTTTACTATAAGTTGGAAAAATTAAAAAAAAATTCGAGCTAGGTCCCTTAGAAAATTTTTGAATTTTTTGGCCCCTTGGGATTTTAGTAATTGAAATTTTGCATACATATGCAGCTTGGGATGGCACATCCGGGAAAACTATAGGTTTTTGATCCATGGGCCAACTGATCGCCAGTGACTGAATTCGCATTTTTGCTTGCAGTTTAGGACTTTTTTTAAATACCCGAATCAAAAAGGGGCCTCCCAGTTCGGCGCCAACACTTTCGGCACCGTTGCTAATAACTTTTATCATTATTAACCAAATTAAATATTGGTATCATTCGATAGCCGTTAATGTTTCTATTAGCCTGCAAAATTTAAATTTTTTTTATCAGTTTTTCAAAAAAAGTTATGGCCAAAAAAGCTCAAAAAATGGCATTTTCATGGCTTTTCGGTTCCGTTTGACATAACTTTGGTGCCGGGGTGCCGATCGGCGCCGCCGGGAAAATTTTTTTTGTAATTTTAATGCTATAGCAGATTTTGTCTTAAAAAATACCAATTGAGATTTTGGGCTAATTTTTTAAGAAAATAGAGGTTGGGGGGGGCGGCGGTGCCGAGAGGCGCCGCCGGGGGAAAATTTTAAGAATTTTTAATGAATTTTGTTAAGAAAATGGCCAACTGATTTTTCATAATCGATTGTTTCGGTTTTTTGATTATTTAGGTCGGTCGGAAAAAACCGAAACCGAAAAACTCAAAAATTTCTCGGTCGGTTTTTTCGGTCAAAAACCGAAACCGAAAATCGAAAAAACCGAAAAAACCGACCGGTCCGATCTCTACTATTTAATGCCTATTTTACGATTTTATGTCTTTAGGTGCCTATTTCGCGATTTTTTGTGCCTAAAAAACGAATCCCTACTATGCACTCAGCCCAATTTCGACAAAATTACTTTGCTTTTGCCCACACAGTCCCCAAAAAGGAGAAAAATGCATCTCTCATTTTGTATCTCAGTTAATAGAAAGAAAAAACAGATTTCACTTCGCTCTAAAAACATTTTTATTGTCTTAAAATTTTTTCAAATTTTGATACCGTTGAAAAAAATTTCGTATCGAAGGTAGATGCTATGTTTTATGGTCGTATGGAATCCTTTATATGTTTTAATTTTTATCTTTAACGAAATTGATGTCCAAAAATTTTTATAAAACTTTTGGCAACTTTTGGCATGCCATATATCGGCACATCTACTCACTCCCCAGCTAGGAAAAAGAATTTGTATTACAATCCAGGGGTGGTCTGCCCCCCAGCTACAAAATTTCATTTGGAAAACCAGCATCACCTGAAAAGTTTCGTTTGTAAGGGTCGTGTCCCTAAAGTCGGGTTCCCAAGATACAATCCCCAAATGTCCGGTAGCCAATTGTGCAACCCAATTTCTGACACGCTTCGTATTTTTTAAAGAATGCAATGCTTATTGAATGAAAAATGCTATGGTCTCCGTTACAATTGTACCGCGTACGATGTGAACTCAATTCCGAAAGAAACGCGTCGGCACATTATGCCAGGGATTGTGCTGCTGCACTTTTATTTTATTTTTGAGGTTAAACAAATCAAAAATTCTGTTCGATTTCTCCCAAGAATTGGACAAACAAAATTTTCTAGAATTGTCATTCGACATAGGGGAGATAAAGGTCGTGCTGAGACGAACCGAAAATAGTCTCAGTGTGGGCGACGAAAATAAGCTCAGTGTCAATAAAAATATTTAAATTTAATTTTACATTCAAATCGATGTCAACAATAATAAACAGGGAACGGATTTATATGTTTTTACATATATTTTTTTTGCGAATATGCTATCACATGAAAAGCTCAAAAATAGCATTTTTACCTGTTTTCCTTTCAATCAGAGCGAGTTTTTAGCCATATAAAAACTTATATTGAGCTTTTGACGAATAAAAACATATTTTGGGGTTTCGGTAGTTTTTGGCACATATTTTGGCGATTTTTAGAAATTTTGAATTTTTTTTTACAAAAATTCCTTTTTGGCAATCAAATTCTTGTCAAAATGTCCCCAAAAATGTTCATTTTTTTCATTTTTTGCATTTTTTGGCACTTTTCATGACTTTTTTTCACTTTTAAGGTAAAATTTGATTTTTAGAGAAGAAAATTCCGAAAAATTAGTAAATATTTGAGAGCGAGAAAAAAATTTACACCATTTGATTAGCATTGTGCTAGCGAAATAGATAAAAAATGAGACTTTTTTTTTTTGAGAAATTCACTTATTTTTTGAGCAGTTTTTTTCATTTTTTGGCACATATTTTGGCCTTTTTTGGGCTTTTTAGCACATATTTTGGGGTTTTTTTGGCACATATATGTATGTACATATTTGGCGTTTTTAGCACATATAAATCCGTTCCCTGATAATAAATTAACTAAAAAAGAATATTATAAAAGGATTCCATCTCAGAACAAAAAAATCGAAACGAAACGAAAATTTTAATTTCAAATCTTCAAATTGATTGGCATGTAAACTTACTAGAGGATTTTTCATTTTTATAAAAAAACAACAACAAACTTATTAATTTCTTCTGGAATTTAACCCAATATTTTCGTAAATTTAACTTCTTCATTCGTTTCTCCAAAAATTTCATGCATTTTTCCCATAAATTTTCCTTCTTCCCTATTCTTTTTTCCACTTATGTTACAATTCAAGTTCTGTTTTTTTAATGGTACGGAAACTTGCATTTATTTCGAGCAGAATCTTTGATGAAAAATATTCAAGAAAAGTTGAACGGTATTATATTTATTTGAAAATTTTTAAAATTATTATTAATATAATAAAAAATCATTGCTTTAAAATAATTAAATTTAAATATTTTTATTGACACTAATTGTAAGTCTATTTTCGGTTCACCAACACTGAGATTATTTTTCGGTTTCACCTAGCACCGACAAAGGTTGCAACGATCGGGGTCTTTTTCAAATTAAGCAAAAAAAAAAAAAAATTATTGTGTCCGCCTGCTAGACCACAGTTTGCTTTGAAATTTCAAAATTAGCCCACTATAGGCCTTTTTTGTGAATCTGTTCAAAAACCGGGCCAAAATTTCCCGGTGCTGCCTATTGGCAACATCGACTGCCTTTAAATCATTTTTAAGTTGAAAACCCAGTTTCAAAATTTTTTAGCATTCAAATCAAGACATGGTGCCTATTTTTGTAATGTTAAAAGTCCGGGCCCCGATTTCCCTAAAAACCCCCATTCCTTCCTCCCCCCTACTCGGCACAGCTTCTGTACGTGCCGTGCATTGTGGTCTTTGCGCAGAAGCGGAACATTCGCGAGTCCTGCTACAAACTGATGCTTTGCATGGCCATCACCTGCTTGATCAACATCCATTCAAACTGTCTGTTTGTGGCCATTTATTCCCTTCGTGGCGATGTGTTCTGCGATCGACCATTGTTCACTTACGTTGCCGGAATGTTTGTCATGGGTAAGGTCGGAACGGGAAACTTGAGTGTCGTCTGTTAGCGGACAAAATAATTATGGTCCATTAGTGGCGCGTTTTAAATGGTCACTAGCGGACCCGACTCTCAACTTTCTTGAAACTTAATTATTAATTTTGTTTTTAATTTTATGACCTAATAGTGAATATTTATGGCTCTCGAATAATATCACTAAATTTAATTAGTAGGGCTGCTTCCATTTTAGGCATAAAAAATGGCGAAATAGGCTCCTAAAAAGGCATAAAAAAAATCGTAAAATAGGCATTAAACTGGCACAAAAATCCCCTAATAGGCACAAATTTAGGCAAATAAATTCTTTACTAACACTTTTATGTAGCAAAATGCATAAAAAGTTACAATTCTATTAAATATTTAAGTTTTTTCGAATAAGCACAATTTTTAAATTAAAAATTTTTATCAAGAAAAAATTATATTTTAGGGAATCAATTTTTGAAAAAATATTGCAATTCTTAGGGCATATATTTTCTGAAATTTTTTCGGTCATTTCTTAGGGTGTATTAGTTAGTCCTCATAGAAACATCAAACCAAGCGGAAAACACGTTTTTTGGGACCAGCAGGAAATGTAAGGTAACTCTTTTTAAAATTGGAATTAATGGGGATTAAAAGGAAAAAGCAACTATCGTAAGAATGGGAAACACTTTTTGCCAAATTTAAATTTCGTGTGCCATTCCCACAGCATTTTATTGCTGTGAGTCGGCACTGTCCGTCATTTTGGCGCTGAATCGTTGCATTGAAATGTTCAACCATCGCTTGGCTGCTGAACTGTTTGACGGGCACAAAGTGTACATTTGGCTTGCCGGCATAACGATTTACTCGGCTTGGATGGGCTTTTGCTTCCTCCCACCGCTTGCCAATGGGATGGTGGTCGGCTATTTTTGGCAAGCGCATGTCGGATACCGTGAAGACGCGGAAGGATGGGTAAACAAAGAATCGTTGTCTGACGCGTTTCGTTAATCCTTTGAAAAATGCCCTGGGTCCCTTGCCCAAGTTTTTGTCCTGGCTAGCGATGGACCGCATTACGCTTTGGCTCTATTCCAGTTTAAGCGTCCAATCAGTGACCATCCTCAGTTTCTTAGGTCATAACTTTTTTCTTACTTGGTCAATCCACACATTCTTTGTATAAAATCGAAAGCTAATAGGCTATACAAGTTTTTTTATAGCAATATTCTATTATAAATGCCAACAGACAAAAAATTATTTAAAATATACTCGAAAAAGTTAAACTTCGTGTTTTCTCATTCTAATTTTTTCTTTATTTGTTTTTTTCTTGTATTTATAATTCCCCAGACTTTAAGCTTCAATTGATACCAAGAATATATGGATTGACCAAGTAAGAAAAAAGTTATGACCTAAAAAACTGAGGATGGTCACTGATTGGACGCGTAAGCATTGATTGGACCAGCAAATTGGAATAGAGCCCCGCCTTTGCTATTTCGTCATCTTTTAGGCCTATTTTCGAGCTTTTCGCAAAATTCCTTAACAAAAATTCAAGAAAAACAAAAAAAAACCCTAAGAATCGTCCCTAAAAGATATAAGAATACATCTATTGTAACAATAAGGTGGGCTCAAAAATTCACCCCCCCCCCATTTTTTTTGTTCATCACAAAGTTTTGGTTTTAAGAATCTTTTTTTAAATGTTCGAAAAGCTTAAAAATTAAAAAAATTTCGTTCACAGTTGAAAAAGAACCAAAATTAAGTTGTTTTTTTTTTGAATGTTTTTGCTGTCTAAAAACTTTAATAAAATTTGAAAAACAATAAAACTCCTTAAACATACGGTAGTTGGATTACTGTATATTTGTTCAAGAATTTCTGATCACTCAAAAACCGTTTTTCAAAAAACACTGATTCACTGACGCATTTCCATCAATCACAACAACAACAAGCAATAATTTAAGTACCAGCATGTGCTGTTTGCGCACCACAATCTCACCACTGGGCTTGGCATTCCGTTCATTTATTTGATTTTCTATTTGATGATGCAAAAGAAAAGCAGAAGCTATGTGAGCAGCAGTGATCAGCAATTCTCAACTGTTGATCGAAAGCGAAACAGAAGCGTAAGATGAAGCAATGAGCTAATGTTTTTCCTAAGTCAGCTAAATTCTCCAAAACGCAGATAAGTGCGCACTTGATACGCTCAGATAAGCATGAAAAACACATTTTCCGCTTTGTTTGGGGAGTTTACGATTAAAAAAATGCAAAAAAACGAAAAATACACCCCTAAGATCGACCAAAGAAAAAATTCAGAAAATATACCCCGCTAAATTGAAAAATTTTCTAAAAAATTGATCTCCGAATTTTATTTATTTTTGATAAATTGCTGTTTTAAAAATTTGTCATTATTCGAAAAAACTTTTAGATATTTATAATTTCATTTGCAATTTCTTGTGTAATTGAAATATTTCAGTTTTTTACATGTTTTTCTACCTAAAAGTGTTAATAAAAAATTTTATTTGCCTATTTAATGCCAATTCCCTCCCAATGGATTTTTATGTTAGAAAAAAGGATAAGCCTCAGAAATATGTTAACAAATGGGGGCCCTAGTTTAAATTTAAGAAAAGCAACTCATGAAAAGCAAGAAAAATTTGTAAATTTTTGTGTCTTAAATAAATATAAATTACTCAATTAATAAGCGCTCATTTTTGCTCACAGATTTTTCTGCAAGTGTTTCTGATCGGAGCAGTGACCATGAACTTCTCGCTGCTCTACATTTATGTGCAATATTTCCCGGTCCCGCCTTGGTTCATGATACTCACCCACTTTTGCTGGGCCACTTCACAGGGTTTGTTGGCCGACATTTCGTTTATTACGTAACATGTCACACTCATTAGCAACAGATTTTGATCACAAGTTTGGGTCGCGTTTACTCGAAAACTGTAATTAAGAGATTAGTCAATCGGCACTGGAACCTCATTAAACCCATTTTTAAATTCAAAAATGAATTTTTACGAGACAACTTTTTAAAAAGTCCAATTCCAGCAACGTTAGGGTCCAGTTCTTTTGTTTGTAACTTTTTTCTTTTTTTACCAATTTTATAGAATTAATGTTTTTTGGAAGCACAAAGTGTTTAGAAAATATCATTAAGCAGATGTTAAGCGATTAAATAATTCTCCAAAGAGTTCGAAAATAAAACTCATGAAATTCACATCTTTTTCAATTTTTTGCATAATAAAATTATAACTCTTTGGAGAATTATTTAATCGCTTAACATCTGCTTAATGATAGTTTCTAAACACTTAAAGCTTCCGAATAACATTAATTTTATAAAAATTGGTAGAAAAAGAAAAAAGTTACGAACAAAGATTAGTTCGTCGGCGAGTCGTGCGTCGGCGAGTTGAACTGTTCCCCTTTTAATAAGCCATTAAAAATTTAAAAAGCAGCAACACGAAAACCACAATAAAGTCAGAATTTTTGTACATTTTTATAGCTTTTTTACATGTCGGTTTATTTTTGTGATTTTTGGAAAGTCCAATTCCAGCATCGTTAGGGTCCAGTTGCGTCAGAGCCAAGTTTAGAGCATCCTAACCTTTTTTCTTGTTGAAGAATTTTACAAATTTGACATTAATCGAAAGCTCCATGTGTCTAGAAGCTAATGATAAGCTTTTAATAAGCCATTAAAAATTTAAAAAGCAGCAACACGAAAACCACAATAAAGTCAGAATTTTTGCACTTTTTTATAGCTTTTTTACATGTCGGTTTATTTTTGTTATTTTTGGAAAGTCGATAGAGCTTGTTAAGAGTTTAATATTTTCAAAAGGTCTGTACGCCGTCATAATGATTTGTTTTAACGCGACCATTCGTCACACAATTAAAGCGGTGTTCATCAAGCCGACCATGTCACGTCTGGCACCAACAACGCATGTCAAGACGATCAACACTTTTAGTACACGCCCAACCTAGTTCATCAATTAATGAATGGGGTCACCAGTTATAATTTAAGACGAAAATTGAACCGGACGAATGAATACATACAGTAACCACCATATGTTGTTATACAATGTAGTAATAAAGCTAATAGCATTAAAATGAGTTTCGTAATAAAATAATAAATAAATATTTTTATTCTTTTAGTTTTCATATCAGAATAATATTACTTACACATATCCATATTAAGGATTTTCTTATTTTAAAGAATTTGAAACAATATTAATTAATGGGGTTACAAATTATATGCACATAATTCATTAGTTTGAACAAGTTGATTTTCTTAATCAGTTCATGTAATGCATAATTGTCAGAATGTTTTAAATAGCAAATAGAAGAAAGAAATTTAATGAATTGCACCATTCTATTTAGAAAACTGCCTCAGCCTGAGTACCTTTTAAAAATGTAATTTTGAAGTGATGAATGGACAAAGAAATAATTAGAGTCATTTTTAATTAGCAGTTGTGCCTAGGGCCTACAAATTTGTCCTTGCTTCCTCTTACACGTCATTTACAGAATTCGATGTTGATGAATACAAGCGGATTAATTGGTTAAATTTTTCAAACGCTAATGACAAACATTTTAAGCCCGCATTTATTTTTAGATTTACCATTTCCCTTTGTCGGTTTTTTGTGATATCTCTGCATTTAATAATGGCTTTAAAATTGGAACCTGCTTAATTTTATTCGGCATTTTTAACAGTTATTTATTAAACGATTCAAATCGATAATTCCGTGCTAGTCTTAATCTCGTATGATTAGGGAGCCAGTAATATGTTGGTGAATAAATAGCTTTGGTGTGTCAACATCGAATATAAAAATATTCGTTTCATCAGGGAGGAAAACAATTTTGGTGTCGGTGTGTTAACCCTTTTACTTGCTCTAAGATGTCTTTGTGAAGTTTTCTTTTTACGTGCATATATTTTTTAGCGATTTAATCTACTTAAATGCTAATGGGTTAATTAATTGGTGATCAGTTGCAAAAACATATTTTCTTAACCTATTTGTGGGTGGATTGAGCACTACTGGGCTATTTAGAAAAGTGGTACAGCCCGAGTGCCTTTTAAAAATGTAATTTTTAAGTGATGAATCGACAAAGAAATAATTATTAATTCTCGTTTATAGCCCATGTTGGTGCTATATTACGCTTGCCAACAATATATTGAGCCCAAAGTTCAAATTCTTTACATCCAAATTCATTTCTCATTTAATTTTGTGTTTATGCCAAGTTCCAAAAAATTGTTAATCAAGAAAGAAATATTTTCCAAATTTTATTACCCCACTATAATCAATTGTATTCTACAAAATTGACTAATGCAATTTTACTTGAACGAGCATAAATATATTAGTTTTGCCCGTCCAACACTTTTCCATCCCTGGAAGGGGGTGGGCGGGCCCGGAAGCCCTTTTCCAAAACTTGTTTTTCTCGAAAAAACACCTAAGGACCTTTTCATCCAGATGAGCCATTTCGTAGAGAATCAATCAATTTTTTGAATGGTTGAAGTCTCGTGGAGATCCATTGGACATTCGCTTGCGCCCCGCTCGTCAAGAATACTCCTACGCAATTATTTTTGTATATCTACAAGGTAAACAAAATTCAATCTTTGTTTTAACTGAGCAGTAGTTAGCTAGAAAAGTCATTTAGAGTTAATTAACAGTTGTGCCTAGGGCTTACAAATTTGTCCTTGCTTCCTCTTACACGTCATTTACAGAATTCGATGTTGATGAATACAAGCGGATTAATTGGTTAAATTTTTCAAACGCTAACGACAAACATTTTAAGCCCGCATTTATTTTTAGATTTACCATTTCCCTTTGCCCGTTTTTTGTGATATCTCGGCATTCAATAATGGCCTTAAACGGGAACCTGCTTAATTTTATTAGGCATTTTTAACAGTTATTTATTAAACGATTCAAATCGATAAATCTGTGCTAGTCTTAATCTCGTATGATTAAGGAGCCAGTAACGAAATGTCCAAAATTTTTAAAGCTTTTAAAGTCCGAAAATGAATCAATTCTAGAGTTTTCGGGATCAGTGAATGCAAATATAACATTCATCTCGCCCATTTCCTAACCCTGGACCCAAACAGTAGTGATCGGAGAAAGTGCTCTGTCCAAGATGAGCAAAGAAGTGGAAGGATTTAGCCTAAAATTGGAAAAACTCCAAAATGATTTGTCAGAAAACCCGGGGCATTACAATGGAATGCCAATTCAAACAGCCAATGAGAAGTTAGGAAAAATTTTACGGGAAAATGGCCATAAATGGGTGAAATCTGATGACTTAGATAAAGAAATTCAACAAATTTTGGGCAATATGATTATAGCAGAATTAATTGGAATTTATTAAAAGGAATTGGACAAAAAATTTGCACTTATTAATGGAATTTCTGTCAATTTGCACGAAATCAAAACGATAGCAGGCATTTTCAGCGAAAATTTCTGAAAATCCGTGAATTAATAGGCTACATAAACCAACCGGACGTAAATTTTCAATTTAATTTATTTATGTTATCTTTTTAATTTTAGAGCTTTAAATTTATTTCCCCGTCTTTTCGGTCCCCAAAGGTCGGGTAGTAACCCTAATTTATAATTATAATTAATCCTAATTTATAATTTAGAAGTTCCTAAATTTTTTGGAAACCTGGTAACACCAGTAAATGCAAAGGAAATCTTAAGAACAGTTTTCGGCATTGAAGAAATGGAAGCAACAAAACAGGCGATTGAAGATGCTTTTATGGTAAAAGATTGGAAATTTTTGCTTAAACCTAGACATTAAACAAATTTTCAAATTCCTGACGTAAAACTTTTGTTTTTAAAGTATATTGTTTTATAGTTATAAAAATTATTTTAATATTTCTAAAAATGATAAGTAAATAACTCGAAATATTTAAATTATTGGCACTGTTCCAGTTTACGCGTCCAATCAGTGACCATCCTCAGTTTCTTAGGTCATCTTGTCAATCCATACAGTGCTATGACGTTAGTCAAAACCATCAAAATGGGCGTTAGTCAAAAACCATCAAATGAAATTTTTTTGATATAACTTTGCTCAAAAGCAAACAAATTTTTAATTCTTGATATTTTTCCATAGCCCTAAGTGTTTTCTATTATCCTACAAAATTTCAAAAAATTTCGTTAGTTTCAAGAAAGTTATCACTAAAAACGTTCAAAAAAACTTGGGTTTTTGAGTTTCTCAGCTCATAACTTTTTTGAAACTTTTTTTTTGTAATTTTGCAGCATAATCGAAAACACTTAGGGCTACCGAAAGATATCAAGATTTAAAATTTCGTATATTTTATGCGAAGTTATGAATAATTTTCTGTCAAAAATTTTCCATTTATGGTTTTTGACTAACGTCCCAGCACCATCCATACATTCTTGATATCAATCGGAAGCTTAAAGTCTCCCGAGAATTTAAATACAAGAAAAAACAAATACCGACATTAAGAAAAAAAATTACAATGAGAAAACCCGAAAATTAACTTTTTCGAGTTTATTTTAAGAATAATTTTTTGTCTATTGCATTTATCCCAGAATTTGCTATACAAAAACTTCTGTAGACTTTAAGCTTTCGATTGATACCAAGAATGTATGGGTTGACGAAGTAAGAAAAAAGTTAGGACCTAAAAAAGTGAGGATGGTCACTGATTGTACGCTTAACCTGGAATAGAGCCAAATTATTTTAGCAATAAATCAAAAGTGCAAAACTTTCAATATAATTTCATTTTTAATAATTGCAGATCCTCGCCAGTGAAATTTCGGTGCCAAAAAGAAAGAATTATTGCCTGTGGAAGAGAAACCCCATTTTTTTAGTTTTTTGCACTTAAAGCAAAAAACATACCAATAATAAGTTTTTGGAGTCGCTGATCACGAATCTGGCATTCATTTCGACCAAGTTTAAATGAATTTTGATGAAAAGTGAATTTTCGACTTTTTCTTCGAGTTCGGCTCAGGGGTTCGAAATTGGTCGAGATGGATGTCGGATTAGTGACTAATTACCCAGAAAGCCAACATAAGGTATGTTTTTTGTAAATATAAAAAAAAATTATGGTGCCTAAACTTTTCAAGAGCCCCTTCTCCATCCCCGCACAATGCCAGACTAAAAAATTTGGTGTACTAACCAAAGTTTTTTGGCCTTATTCCACTATTTACTATTTTTTGGCTTTATAACGATAAATAAACCTTTTGACATTTGGTTTTGTTATGCATTCGTATGGTTGGGCACCAGGGATGGGCCAAATCGAAAAATAAAATGGAAACGCGAAATTTGCGAAAGCAGAAAAGGCGAAAAGAAAATAAATGCGAAACGCGAAATTCCTAAAACGCGAAATTGCGAAACGCGAAAGCAAAATTTTTCTAACTTTTTTAATAGTCAAAATCATAAAGGAAAAATCAGCATGAAAAAATTGGACCTAGAACAGGGCGGCCGTGATTGAATTTCCAATCACGGAAATCCGTGAGCCGTGATCACGGGGCTTCAAAAAAAATCCGTGACCCGTGAACCGTGATCACGGCACCCCAAAAACCCCGTGATTTCCGTTATCCGTGAGCCGTGATTATAAAAAAAATTTTCTAATGATTTTTTATTCAAATTTATTAAAAAACGGAATTTAATCGCTGGAAAAATTCCCAAAAGATATTTTAAAGAAACCTAACCATATAAACCGCTTTTTTGCGGCGTACCTTTTCCAAAAAATGACTAAATTTACAATTTTGAGCAAATTTTTTGAGGAAAATTAGAGATTTTTGTAGAAATCTCCAGGGAAAATTTTATTTTTTAACTAAGTTTATTAGGAAAATTTTTCAGTTTTTCTTAAATTATACCAAAAATCTATTTATATAGAGAAAAATATCACAAAAGTTTCCTTTAATTTGCAAGCTAACTTTTGATGCTGAACAAAAAAATATTTTGGACCAACATGATCAGATTACTCCTTCATGGCGATTTGAACACCCCAAAAGACACTGAAAATCGGGAAAATTTTAGAAAAAATGGGAAATTTTTTCTGGAAAATTTGATTAGGCCTGTCATTTTAAATTTAAACCACCAGACTACATATATATGTATCCTTCCTTAAGAGAAATCATTTTATTTATTTAATTTTTTCGCAAAAAATTTCTTTTCACACCCCAATTTCCTATTTTCATCTCAAAAAACTCCCTATATAAAATGCCAATCACGGACCAAAATCACGGAAAAATTGAAAAAATCCGTGACCCGTGATCCGTGATCACGGCACCCCAAAAAACTCGTGATTTCCGTGATCCGTGATCACGGCCAGCCCTGACCTAGAAGCCTAGAACTAGGGCTGCCTACTGAAAAATTTGAAAATCAGCAGTTGTCCCACAAAAAATCAGCATTTGGGGTCAAAAATCATCCTTTTGTAAATCCTAATTTAAAACATCAATAAAAAAATTTGGGAAGAGGGTATGGCGGCGCCGGTAGGCGCCGCCGGAAAATTTTTTTGAAAATTTCTGTGCATTTTATAACAGATTTTTACAAAAAAATAAAAAAAATAAAAAAACAAAAAAAAGCAAAAAAAAAAATATAAAGAAAAAAAATAATCAAATTTTGCCATTTTGGGCATAAGGAAAAATAGATAAATTGGAAATTTCGACCATTTTTAACAGGTTTTCACTAAAATTAGCCAATTTATAGGTCCAATTTTGAAAATTTTATGGGAATTTCATCCATTATTCTTAGGGGTGTAATATCCGCGCCAAAATGCGAAAGCGAAAGTGCCAAAAAAAGCGTTCGAAAGCGAAACGCGAAAGCGAAAGCCCATCCCAGTTGAGTAGCCTATTACAGTTTAAAAACAGAATTTAGGTGCATGTTGCAAATAACTTTTGTTGACATTCAGTTTTTTTCATGAAAAATTAACACTAAAAAATAAACCGGAAACCCAGAAATGAAATGTCATGTCATTTTCATAGCAATAAGAAAAACGTCAAAAAGCCATATAAATTACTGCATAAGTCCCATGGATTACATAGTCTATTTAATTAGGAAATTCTCATAAAAATTCATTTTTAAATAGAAATATTTAAAATAATTTTATAGTGGAATTTTTAAAAGAAGATATGATCAAATTGAAACTTATGTGAAAAGAATTGACATTGCAAAAAGATGATTTAATTAAATTCAGCAATTGTTTGTAAAATAAAATTCAATTTATATTTAAATATGAACACTATAATTAATAAAGTTTTGTTTATTTTTATTTTAAGCATGAAAATTTATTATTAATTTTCTTATTTTATATCGAAAGTTTTAATGCTTGTCCATCAGGTTCGGTTGAAATTGTTACATCGCAACTGATTGATGAAGTCTGCGTGAGAAGAATTGCGACCATGTGGATAGAAATTCGGGTTGTTCACAATTGTTAAAAGTGTTCTGCTAGCCGCCCGGCGTAAATCATCCGAATTTTCCTGATCGTCAATTCCAAAAAGAGAATAGCACATTGCTCTGAAAAAATTCTTCAGATGGCACCGTAAAAAAGATTTATTAACCGGTAGAAACAATCGTCATCCCCTTTGACGTCGTAACACGAGGTCTGCTTGTTTGTGGATGCCCTTGAGGAGTGTGATGTGATATCAGGCTGATTTACTTCAATTTGGTAGATGTGCCCGCTTGGTCCTATGTAGTTTCAATCGGTTTTTTACAATATTTTTTTAATTCTCACTTGTTGAGAAAGAACTGAACCCGTTTGCTCTAATCGCTGAACAATATCTCCTGGGAATGTGTTGTACAATGCAATTCTTGTTCGAGAGCTCCTGGGCGTTGACACTTGTGATGGTGTGGCGGAGCGTGAGCAGATTTGACGTTTCGCCTTTTTTGTTTTTGGTAAGGACCTAACCAATTAGAAAGTACCAATTCGAGGATGTCCAGTCCCAGCTGTTCTTCATGTTTTCGAAAGTAGACGAGCACGATTTTTTCCACTTGTTCAGCCTTTGGGTGAGTGCTGAGCCATTTGAGGACGGCTTCGATCCCAGATTTTGCTGCAGCATCACGTGGAAGGCCAAAAGCGCCAGTAGATAAAGGCCTATTTGAGGGGATTAGATTGGCAAAAATGCCAAAGTGCTGCTTACAATTGATTTTCCATTTTTATCGATTAGTCCATCGAGGGCACGCTCATAGCATAATTTAAGACTTGTAATTTGTTCTTCAGTTGGAGGTAATGAACGCACAACCGGACCTACGGCATGAGCAATGTCTATGTATAAGGAAATAATTTTTATAGGGTTTTTAGTAACAAACATTTGACGTTCTTTTTTAGTTCCCCATAAGCCTCAGTTGTAACAACACATCCACTTGGAAAGTCAGTTCCGTTGGACATGCGAAGGAGTTTTAAAGATTGCTCAAGCATATCCATGTGAGGTTGACACGCACGATGAATAGCATCATCGACTCCACTTTCCCGTTTCAATCCAAATCAGATTCATTGCCGTCTTTCAATTGTGGGTCCTTTTCAAAGTTATATTTTATAATTGCTTTAAATCAGCGTCTTACTTTTGGAAGTTTTAAGGCATTCTCGAGATCTTGTTGGTCAAGCAGTTCTTGTATCACCACGTTTTTCACTTTGTGCTGTGTATGCTTGGTACAAATTCGAATATCAGAGCAAACCGACTCGTTGTAAAGTTTGGCCTAACAAATAGCATTTTCACACACAAACTTGGTCTGAACAACCTTGGGATTTGTTGATTGTCATTAATTACACTCCCATGTCGAAGGGGGAATTGAATTCGTTCGCATTTGATTGGGCCTTGATGGACTGCTTCTGGGTCGCCACCAAAAACAAAACGTGCTGGATGTAAATCATGTTCATTGCCGCGTTTGTTTCCAGATAGTATTCGACAACGGATGATATTTTTGTAAGTCGTCCCTTGGAGCCTGGCAGAATTTGTACACGGGTACTGTTGCAGAGTCCATCAGCCATTGAAATGTTTGTTATGATCATCATAATTGCCCCGATTTTGATACGAAGCCGGTGCTCTGGCACTCCCTGGGGCGTCATGCGTGTTAAATTTTCACAGTCAACATCCGCCGCAACATTCAGAAGTTCAGTTTGACCTGTATCATCTCGAAGTGGTTGGGTTGTGGCAACTGAATATATGGACCAAATATTAGATAGTTGGAATCTTAAAGATGAATTTAAAGAAGCCAAATTATCAAAAGAAAAATTCTTAACGCAAATTTTGCATTTGAAAGAGATGGAAGAAGTCAAAGAAAGCATTGCAAAATATGTTTAAATAAATAACTGTTTGGATTGAGCATATTTAAGAAAGAACATTTTTAAACATATCATTTTTTTTCTAATATATGCCCATTTGAAATTCCGTTTTGGGGCCCGGATTTGAATTTTTAAAATCAATAATGGCGCGCCGCGCTGAATTGCAAAATATTTTTGCTCACATTCAGGGTTTGACTTAACTGATTTCCGATTACGGAAATCCGTCATTACGGGGTTCCAAAAAGGCCGTAATTTCCCGTAAGCCGTCATCCGTAATTTTCAAATTTTTTATTTCTTAAAAACCAGAAAGATCTAAAAGAAAAAATGGTTAAAAGTAAATTACGATCAGAATAAAACTTTGCATGATTTTTTGATGCAAAAAATCCCAAAATATGGGTAAAATTCGGGATAAAAATAGCAAAAATGAGCAAAAAAGCAATCATCTGAACCCAGAAAGAAATAAAATAGCCTTATGTTCGAGATTCCATTTGCTTTCCGACTTTACTACTCGGTTTAAAAACAGCCTTTAATTTTATAAGTATTTTCCAAAAATCAAAAAATGTGACACAGATTCACTTGGCTAGTTCCAAACATCCGGAGATAAAAAAATCATAAAATTATTTTTGATACTTTTTTTGAAAAAATATGGCGAAATAAATTTGTGTCAAATAGCATGTGGGATATCAGATAATGGAAAATCCGAAAAATACGCTGAGTGAGTGAAGTGAAGTGATCAGGGTTTTGCGTAAATTCTTTATCAATTCATAAAATCGTTCAATGAATTCTTTCTTTTTCTCTTTATTTTATCTATAAAATATTTTACGATTTATTGCACTAAAGCAATTTTGTTTAATGTTTTTTTGCCTTTTAATATTAATATTCATTTTATCATTTTATTTCTCTTCGACAAATCTATACAACATTAATTTGCCACGAAAATCTGAGTGGAAATCAATTTTTTTTTACTTAATCTTTAAAATTTTCGCAAAAAATGAAGTTAATAATAATAACAATTTTTTAAATTTAAATTTGTATCAAATTTTCGAATTGTTTCTCTTTTTTGTTGATCATTTGGACCATTTCCATTCTACATCTAATTGATCAAAAAATAAATTTTTTTCATTTGTCCGTTTTATCACTTTTCGTTCACGTTTACTTTTGTTCTGTTCATTGCCGAATATCTCATCAAAATTTGTTAGATTTTGCCAATTACAATTTTATTAGCAAAGAAAAATGTAAAAATATTAAATGCCACAAAATTTTTATTCAGACAAAGAAGAAAATATATTTAAAAACGAATTACCCAAAATATTAGACTTTTAAATTTTCGTACTTTGTAAAATTAAAATCACCCCAAATTGCGCGTGAGATTTCGTACATAATTTTTTGGGTATGACGGAATGAAAGAAATGGGAAATTCATTTATTTGGCACAAATTATGTTCCCACCAAAAAGCCACTTAAATTATGGCCGTCAAACTTTGTAATTTGTAAATTATTTGTGCCCAAACTCTCCCATCGGCTCCTTAAATTCTTATGTAAATTCTAAACACAGTTTTTTATTATAAGATTTCGAAATGATTTTCCTCTCTTTTCCGTCTCTCGTCTAAAAGGCGTGGGATTTCGTTAGAAATTGTGAATAAAATCGACGCTAAATGGCCAGAACGTAAGAATGAATACAAAATGAAACTACAAATGTGCCAAAATGGAAGCAGAAAAATGCCAATTGCTTACATAAAATCTCCAATTAAAAAATCCGTTATTTTGTATAAATTTAGTGTTCTCATCCCCAAGAAATCACTCTTCAAAACTTTCCAAATTTCGAAATGCTTTTCCTCTCTTTTCCGTCCCTCGGCCTCCGCCAAATTCGTCCAACTTTCTGTCGCTGCTTTTCCTTTCTGCTTATGTTAGCCATGGTTTTTGACCTGATCAGCAGCGGTCGATCACTTCCACTGGGCCCAACCAACGATAGAATTTTCTTCTCCAACGCATTACGGTAGGTATTTTACTTGGGTTCGGCATACTGTAATAGAATTCTTACAGCAGAAATTTAACAAAATTTTTTGTTTTAGTAACCCCAACAACATTTTGCTTCTTCAATTTGGCACCGTCCCATGGCCAATGTCACAATTTGCAGAAACGGCCACTAAATTTGTTGAGTTGGAAAAGCGCCGGCAAAAATTCGGACGAATTGTTGGCAAAAAATACGACAGAAATTGTAATTTATTTTAAATATAATTTTAACTAATTTTATTTTATATTTTGTTTAGGCTTCTTCTCGCCTGTTCAGTGCATGTTGTCCTTCAGAGAAGGCACCAATTTTATGGACAATTACAAATAAAAAAGAAAGATGAATCATCGAAATTGTCTTCCCAAATTTAATAATATTTTCCATAAGAAAAATTTTAATGAATAAAGAGAAGCCTTTTATTTATTTTTTATTTTGTTTCTATTTTTACAGGATTGGATCTGAATTTCCACGTTAGAACACTTTCATTGTCATTTCGTTCCTAAAAGTGAATTTAAGACCAAAATTGGGTCCGGGTGAGGTCTAATTTCGTCGGGGTTTTACCGGGACTCTCGGTCTCGTTTATAGCATAAATTGTATTATAATTCATAACAAAACATTTTTTTAACAACACTATTATAATTTACCAATGAAACCCCTTAAAAAAATTTCCGCGTAATATGTATATCCTCTGGGTTTTAGTCGTTTTATGAAATCAAAAAAAAACAGTTTTTAAAAATAGACACTAAAAAAGAAAAATCCAACGGACTAATCAGAGCCGATCCAATTTTTATGCCGTTGACATTTAACTAAACATTCAGTTCGTCCTCCTCATTAGCTGCTTCACGACATTTGCATCAGTTGTCTGTTAATGAACAAAGGACAGACGCCGACCAAATCACTTAAATTTGATAATTAAGCAAAAAATAAATAACTTAAATTAAAAAATGGCACCCCACCGGACTCTGTGCTTGGTGCTCATACAATAACAAGCATCGCGCGCGTTTTTCGGCACATTTTGCTGCTGGGTGCATTGGTTGTAGAACAGTTAGCCAGAGAAATGGCACAACTGAAAAGCGAAATTTAAAAATATAATTAGCAAATTATTCTAGATAATAAATTTTTACTTTATTTCATTACAAAAAAAAAAAAAGGTTTTTTTTGTTTGCCAAATTACCAGTAGATAATATTCCCAATCAAATTATCGATTGATTTTGGTTTCTATAATTTGACTGGGTTTTTCTACTGTAAGACTGTGCACAAATAATCAATAAACCCAAGCCTATTGCATGTATCATATCCGAAGCTTTAAGTAAATTAGCAAAAAACCTTTGCTTCCGGCTGGGCTCGAACCCATACCAAATTACTGTGCTAACCAATTGGCCATTTTATGCCATTGGGAAAGCAAGATTCAATTCCTTAAATGTAAAAAATGACGTCATCATGGAAAGTAAAAAAGATACTCCGCCCCCTTTCTTGTTGGTCACGCCCATTGTTTTTTGTTTTGCTTTGCTAAGAATACGACTCCGCCTTTTGGCTTTTAGTTTCTTTTGTTCCGCCCCCATAGATTTAAACCTGATCTTCCAGCGTCGCTCTGATCTGCTTGCATTGGCCATACCGCAAGTACTTTTGTCACAGTTGTGCCAGCTGTGAGATCTATACCAGCGGCAGATTGATCGTTAAGTCTTTGAATTAAATCGGCAATTGCAGCGGGATTGTTCTGCTCGGGAGGGCGAAGCGGAATTGTAAATGGGTTTTCAAAGGTCGGCGGGTGTAATTGAAGCCCGATTAGCATAGGTGCCGAACGCCCATCAAGCACTCGATCAAACAACCGGCGCACAAGACGCTCAAGCACGCGGTCTGGCCGTTCTACCTCTTCAAGTGGCGCAAAACTCACTTCCGCAATTTCTCCAATTGTGTTCCGAGGGCGATTGCGCATTTGATGAACAGAAGTTATGGTGAAATCATTTTGGTCAAAGCTGTTCATTTTTTAATAAAACCTAAACTAAATAATAATATATAAAAATGTATAATTATAAATAAAAAACGAGCTTTTGTAAATTTAATGACAATGATTACTACTAAAATGATGTAGTGATACCAAAATGTTTGTTGTTATAACAAAAAATTAAAAAAAAATGTGGTGTGAGGTAATGTGAGGTAAGGTAATGTAAAGTAATGTAAAGTAATGTAATGTAATGTAATGTAATGTAATGTAATGTAATGTAATGTAATGTAATGTAATGTGAGGTAATGTAATGTAATGTAAAGTAATGTAATGTAATGTAATGTAATGTAATGTGAGGTAATGTAATGTAATGTAAAGTAATGTAATGTAATGTAATGTAATGTAATGTAATGTAATGTGAGGTAATGTAATGTATGTAAAGTAATGTAATGTAATGTAAGGTAATGTAATGTAAGGTGAGGTAATGTAATGTAAAGTAATGTAATGTAATGTAATGTAATGTAAAGTAATGTAATGTAATGTAATGTAATGTAATGTAATGTGAGGTAATGTAATGTATGTAAAGTAATGTAATGTAATGTAAGGTAATGTAATGTAAGGTGAGGTAATGTAATGTAAAGTAATGTAATGTAATGTAATGTAATGTAAAGTAATGTAATGTAATGTAATGAAATGTGAGATAATGTGAGGTAATGTAATGTAAAGTAATGTAATGTAATGTAATGTGAGATAATGTAATGTGAGGTAATGTAATGTAATGTGAGGTAATGTAATGTAATGTAAAGTAATGTAATGTAATGTAATGTAATGTAATGTAATGTAATGTAATGTGAGATAATGTAATGTGAGGTAATGTAATGTAATGTGCGGTAATGGAATGTAATGTAATGTGAGGTAATGTAATGTAATGTAATGTGAGGTAATGTAATGTAATGTAATGTTGTGTAATGTAATATAAGGTTAAATTATGGGTGCACCGTTGGGAATTGAACCCAAACTTCGGGCTATTTAGAGACCCGTGTGCTACCATTACACTACGGTGCACCCAACATCACCGCTGTTATTTGTTCAAATAAAGAATAGAAAAAAGAAATATGTGATTTATTCTTCTTCATCATTGCTGAATTCGTTGTCGAGAACAACCAAAAGTGAGTTATTTGTGGGGTCAATAACAAATGAACGCATACAAACAGCACATCTATTTCGACGCATCAACCATTCCCGGGCGCATGTTAAGTGATAAAAATGTTGGCAAGGAAGTTCCGTGGCATTTAAGGATCCCAAAGTAAATCCAATCTGGCACACAACGCATCTTTCATCATTTTGGAGCATTTGTTGATTCACTTCCAGGTTGGGCAAAATACTATCGCATTGTTGACCAGTTAGACCCCCTCCAATTTCAAAAGTAGGAGTGGATTCCCTTCGTCTTCTTCGACGCACTTGGGTCCGAATTGGTTGTGTTCTATTTGCACCGGACTGGTTTCGTCTCACGGTTGGCAGTGCCCCCTAATATTAAACACACACATACACATGTCGCTCAAAAATTTATTGTTTAAATAAAATATTTGGGAAACGGTTTCTTTTTTCTCAATCGTTTCTCACCAATTCAACAGGATTTTCACGATTAGTGGTCCCGCGTCCAGAATTGTTGTTGTTGTTTTGACGGCGCCGAACAACCGGTTGGTTCTTAAAAAATACTGCATTGAAGTATTTAATAAACATAATGCTTACAGTGTTTGTTTCTTCCACCGAAGCAGCAACAGCAGCAGCAGCAGCAGCAATAGTGCTTCCATGTGTTGGCTCGCGGCGCTGGTTGTGATGACGACTTGTCGTTGGTCCAGGTGGCGGTTCCTCGCTTTGCCCTTGCTGGATTTCTGCGCCAACTAACGATTGCTGCTGCTGCTGCTGCTGGAGGTTTACAACCAAGCCAATAGTAGTCGGGATTTGGCCCAATTGGACATTTGGTTGGTGGTGTTGTTGTTGTTGTTGATGATGTCCCGATTGCGCCTGAGTGATAGCAGGAGGATTTGTGGCATTTCCATCACTATTGTTGTCCTTAAGATGTAAAAACTTAAATAAAAAGAAACAAGTGTTTATGAAACATTTAAAAGCTCGTTCATTATGCTTTGCATCAGCTCCGCATCGTTGTTGCTGTTTTGAGCCAAATGTAGCACGGGGTTGGTTTGAATTTGAACTGGCAGTGCTTCCGATACAGCAGGTGTTGGCAAATGAAGCTGTGAATACATATTCGGTGCCGGTGGCTAACAATAAATTTGGTCTAATCCAAATTTACTTTTGTAAAAACCTGTAATAATTCAATCGAAGACCCAAATCCAACGGCCACCGTGTAGTTAGCAGTCAACCTCTCTCGCGTCCCACGCCACACAAGATTGGTAAGCCGGAACATTGAGCCAGCTCCACCCACCAAAAACACTTGCTCCGCAGGCTGCGCCCGATTACGCCATGCAACAACAAGGACGCGCGCCTGTTCAGAATTTGTTAGCAGCGCATTGCACACAGCATAACGCTCGCGCCCTCCAGACGTGTTTGTTGCAGACAATAATTCAACTTCCATCAGACGAAGCGTCAGCCTATTTTTAAAAATAAAAACGACAATATTTTTTGTCAATTCTACGAAATCCGCGAATTGAGAGGCCATGATTGTTGTAAGAATGCAGTGCGAGTCGTTCCATCGGCATTTAAAGATTCGTTTGGCATCATTACCTATAAAGGCAAAAATAAATTTAAAAAATAAAATAAAAAGCATCACGCTATGGTTTCGCGCTTCACTTTGACGTGATTGTGTCATAGCATATGCCACTGGTGCATTGTGCATAAAGCTGTTATTGTTTTCGCCGACACTACCACCACCACCACCACCATTAGAAGAAGAACCAATGTAACTATGCAACCCCGCAACTTATAACCATTGTGTGAAAAAATAAATTAATCATAAAACTTCGGGTCTGTATACCGTTTCCCGCAATAGGCATTGTTTGGTAGGCTGGTGGAACTAACACAACACGCTGGACTGGCACCCCGGTCTGCCCGCTGCCCGGTGGAGGAACGGATGGATTAAATGGCGGCACATAGTAAGGCAGACCGGCATAATGCTTTAAAATTAGGGAAAATGTATTGGCTAAATTGGCCTATTTACAATTTGTGGGGCAGATAAGTGTTGTTGAGCTGATGGGTTTGAATTTAGCCCTGCGAAATTCTGTGAATCGAATTTTTAAAAATTAATAATAATAAAAAATTTTTAAGTGCTTACGTGAGAGTTTGACATGCTAAAAAATGGAAGGAAAAAAAAAGATAAGTTGAAAGTGGATAAATATTTTTTTTGCACATACAAAATGCAATAACGTCCTCAAAAAATTAAGAAATTTATTTAATTATGTTAGTGTTTCGGATCAACATATCGTATGGCACTTGGGAACGCGTCAGCCCATTTACACGTCCTCCAAATCAGAAATATTTGAATAGGAAGTGTGGTCCAAAGTTGGCCTCGATGCAGTCACCGGGCTCCGACAACGTGGCGCATGGAAAAAGGGTTCCCCCGTTTTGAACATACATGTTGTTCTGCTCTATTGATTTTTTAAAAAATAAAAGGAATTCAAAAAGAAAAGAACAAAAAAGAACCAAGGCGGTGGCCATTTTTGGTGAAAAACAACTCTTTGGTTATTGGGTTGAGCCC